>JAANDH010000540.1:0-50593 GCA_011799765.1 Nymphaea thermarum
AATTTCATACAAACTTGTGCTTTCAGTCCACCAAATCATTCAACTTTAATGTAACAACAAGTTAACCACATTCAATTAAATATGTGTGATCAATTAATCAATTAAATCTCTCCCGTATTGATTCGAACTTATGATTTCAATCTCTTAGATCATTTGTTAAAGATGTAACTACAAGTTCAACTCATTGGATTTGATACACGGGATCAAACAAATGCATTGGTCCCATTTGTATCCATATAAACAAGTGATTTTAATCATTTAAATCTTTCATTATATACATTATAACAAGTGAAACATATTAGATTAACTATAAGGGATTATATGAATGAGTTGAATCTCATTCATTTTCTTGCAAACTTGTGCTTTCAATCCACTCAATCAATCAATGTGAATGTAACAACAAGTTAAGCACATTCAATTAAATGTGTGTGATCAAATGAATCAATTGAATTTCTCCAGTATTGATACGAACTTGTGATTTCAATCTCTTAAATCATTCATTAGAGATGTAACTCCAAGTTCAACTCATTGGATTAGATACAAGAGATCAAACAAATGCATTGGTCCCATTTGTATCCACATAAACTAGTGATTTTAACCATTTAAATCATTCATTATAGACATTATAACAAGTAAAACATATTAGATTAGCCATAGGGGGATCATATGAATGAGTTGAATCTCATTCATTTTGTTACAAACGTGTGCTTTCAATCCACTCAATCATTTCCCGTATTGAGACGAACTTGTGATTTCAATCTCTTTGATCGTTCGTTAGATATCCAACTACAAGTTCAACTCATTAGATTAGATACAATGGATCAAACAAGTGCATTGGTCGCATTTGTATCCATATAAACCCGAAATTTTAATCATTTAAATCATTAATTAGAAACATTATAACAAGTGAAACTTATTAGATTAAATATAAGGGATCATTTAAATGAGTTGAATCTCATTAATTTTCATACAAACTTGATCTTTCAATCCAATAAAACATTCAATGTGAATGTAACAACAAGTTTAGCACATTCAAATAAGTATGTGTGATTAAATTAATCAATTAAATCTCTCCTGTATTGATACGAACTTGTGATTTCAATCTCTTATACCGTTCATTAGAGATGTAACTCCAAGTTCAACTCATTGGATTAGATACAAGGGATCAAACAAATGCATTGGTCCCATTTGTATCCACATAAACTAGTGATTTTAATCATTTAAATCATTCATTATAGGCATTATACCAAGTGAAACATATTAGATTAACTATAAGGGATCATATGAATGAGTTGAATCTCATTCATTTTCATACAAACTTGTGCTTTCAATCCACTAAATCATTCAATGTAAAAGTAACAACAAGTTAACCACATTCAATTGGATATGTGTGATCAGATGGATCAATTTAATCTCCCCCATATTGATACGAACATTTGATTTCAATCTCTTAGATCGTTTGTTAGGGATGAAACTACAAGTTCAACTCATTGGATTAGATAAAAGGGATCCAACAAATGCATTGGTCCCATTTGTATCCATATAAACTAGTGATTTTAATCATTTAAATCATTCATTATAGACATTATAACAAGTCAAAGATATTAGATTAACTATAAGGGATCATATGAATGAGTTGAATATTATTCAATTTCATGCAAACTTGTGCTTTCAATCCACTAAATCAATGAACTTGAATGTAACAACATGTTAACCACATTTAATTAAATATGTGTGATCAATTAATCAATTAAATCTCTCCCGTATTGATTCGAACTTATGATTTCAATCTCTTAGATCGTTCATTAAAGATGTAGCTACAAGTTCAACTCTTTGGATTGGATACATGGGATCAAACAAATGCATTGGTCCCATTTGTATCCATATAAACTAGTGATTTTAATCATTTAAGTCTTTCATTATAGACATTATGACAAGTGAAACATATTAGATTAACTATATGGGATCATATGAATGAGTTGAATCTCATTCATTTTCTTACAAACTTGTGCTTTCAATCCACTCAATCATTCATTGTGAATGTAACAACAAGTTAAGCACATTCTATTAAATGTGTGTGATCAAACAAATCAATTAAATTTCTCCCATATTGATACGAACTTGTGATTTCAATCGCTTAAATCGTTCACTTGAGATGTAACTCCAAGTTCTCATTGGATTAGATACAGGAGATCAAACAAATGCATTGGTCTCATTTGTATCTACATAAACTAGTGATTTTGATCATTTAAATCATTCATTATAGACACTATAACAAGTAAAAAATATTAGATTAATCATAGGGGGATCATACAAATGAGTTGAATCTCATTCATTTTCTTACAAACGTGTGCTTTCAATCCACTAAATCATTCAATGTGAATGTAACAACAAGTTAACCACATTCAATTAAATATGTGTGATCAAATGAATCGATTAAATCTCCCCCGTATTAATGCGAATTTGTGATTTCCATCTCTTAGTTCGTTTGTCAGATATGTAACTAGAAGTTCAACTCATCGTATTAGATACATGGGAACAAAAAAATGCATTGGTCCCGTTTGTATCCATATAAACTAGTGATTTTAATTTAATCAAATCATTCATTATAAACACTATAACAAGTGAAACATATTAGATTAACTATAAGGGATCATTTAAATGAGTTGAACCTCATTCGTTTTCATACAAAATTGTGCTTTCAATCAAATAAATCATTCAATGTGAATGTATCAACAAGTTAAGCACATTCAATTAAATATGTTCGATCAAATGAATCAATTAAATCTCCCCCGTATTGATACGAACATTTGATTTCAGTCTCTTAGATCGTTCGTTAGAGATGAAACTACAAGTTCAACTCATTGGATTAGATAAAAGGGATCAAACAAATGCATTGGTCCCATTTGTATCCATGTAAACTAGTGATTTTAATCATTTAAAAAATTCATTATAGACATTATAACAAGTGAAACGTATTAGATTAACTATAAGGGATCATATGAATGAGTTGAATCTTATTCAATTTCATACAAACTTGTGCTTTCAATCCACCAAATCATTCAACTTGAATGTAACAACATGTTAACCACATTCAATTAAATATGTGTGATCAATTAATCAATTAAATCTCTGTCGTATTGATTCGAACTTATGATTTCAATCTCTTAGATCATTCGTTAAAGATGTAACTACAAGTTCAACTCTTTGAATTGGATACATGGAATCAAACAAATGCATTGGTCCCATTTGTATCCATATAGACTAGTGATTTTAATCATTTAAATCTTTCATTATTGACAATATAACAAGTGAAACATTTTAGATTAACTATAAAGGATCATATAAATGAGTTGAATCACATTCTTTTTCTTGCAAACTTGTGATTTCAATCCACTCAATCATTCAATGTGAATGTAACAACAAGTTAACCACATTCAATTAAGTATGTGTAATCAAATGAAACAATTAAATCTCCCGCGAATTGATTCAAACTTGTGATTTCAATCTCTTAGATCGTTCGTTAGATATGCAACTACAAGTTCAACTCATTGGATTAGATCCAAGGTATGAAGCAAATATATTGGTCCCATTTGCAACCATATAAACTAGTGATTTTAATCATTTAAATAGTTCAATATAAATATTATAACAAGTGAAACATATTAGATTAACTATAAGGGATCATATGAATGAGTTGAATCTTGGTCTTTTTAATACAAACTTGTGCTTTCAATCCAGTAAATCATTCAATGTGGATGTAACAACAAGCTAACCACATTCAATTAAATATGAGTGATCAAATGAATCAATTAAATATCTCTCATATTGATTTGAACTTGTGATTTCAATCTCTTAAATCGTTCATTGTATATGTAACTACAAGTTGAACTTATTAGATTAACTGCAAGACATCAAACTAAGGCATACATCTCCTTTGTATCCATATGAACTTGTGATTTTAAGGATTTAAATCATTCATTATAGACATTATAACAAGAGAACATATCAGATTAACTATAAGGGATCAGATGAAAGAGTTGAATCTCATTCATTTTCACACAAACTTGTTCTTTCAATCCACTTAATCATTCAATGTGAATGTAATAACAAGTTAGAGCAACTAAATCCCCCCTCTATTGATACGAACTTTTGATTTCAATCTCTTAGATCGTTCGTTAGAGATGTAACAACAAGTTCAACTCATTGAATTTGATACAAGGGATCAAACAATTGCATTGGTCCCATTTGCATCCATATAAACTAGTGATTTTAGTCATTTAAATCTTTCATTATAGACATTATACCAAGTGAAACATATTAGATTAACTATAAGGGATCATATGAATGAGTTGAATATCATTCATTTTCATACAAACTTGTGTTTTCAATCCACTAAATCATTCAATGTGAATGTAACAAAGAGATAACCACATTCAATTAAATATGTGTGATCAAATGAATCAATTAAATCAATTAAATCTCCCTCGTATTGGTACGAACTTTTAATTTCAATCTCTTAGATTGTTCGTTAGAGATGTAACTACAAGTTGAACTCATTGGATTAGTTACAAGCGATCAAACAAATGCATTGGTCCCATTTGTATCCATATAAACTAGTGATTTTAATCATTTAAATAATTCAATGTAGACATTATAACAAGTGAAACATATTAGATTAACTATAAGAGATCATATGAATGAGTTGAATCTCATTCAATTTCATATAAACTTGTACTTTCAATCCACTAAATCATTCAATCTGAATGTAACAATATGTTAACCACATTCAATTAAATATTTGTGATTAATAAATCAATTAAATCTCCCCCGTATTGATTCGATCTTATGATTTCGTTCTCTTAGATCGTTTGTTAGAGATGTAACCACATGTTCAACTCTTTGCATTAGATACAAGGGACCAAACAAATGCATTGGTCCCATTTGTATTCATATAAAGTAGTGATTTTAATCATTTAAATCTTTCATCATAGACATTATAACAAGTGAAACATATTAGATTAACTATAAGGGATCCTATGAATGAGTCGAATCTCATTCATTTTCATACAAACTTGTGCTTTCAATCCACTCAATCATTCAATGTGAATGTAACAACAAGTTAACAACATTCAATTAAATATGTGTGATCAAATGAATCAATTAAATCTCTCACGTATTGATACAAACATGGGATTTCAATCTCTAGATCGTTCATTAGATATGTAACTACAAGTTCAACTCATTGGATTAGATACAAGGGATCAAACAAATGCATTGGTCTCATTTGTAACCATATAAACTAGTAATTTTAATTATTTAATAAATTCATTATAAACATTATAACAAGTGAAACATATTAGATTAACTGTAAGGGATCTTATGAATGAGTTGAATCTCATTCATTTTCATACAAACTTGTTCTTTCAACTAAATTAATCAATCAACTTGAATGTAACAACATGTTAACCACATTCAATTAAATATGTGTGATCAATAAATCTTTTAAATCTCCCCCATATTGATTCGAACTGAGGATTTCGTTCTCTTAGATCATTCGTTAGAGATGTAACTACAAGTTCAACTCTTTGGATTAGATACAAGGGATCAAACAAATGCATTGGTCCCATTTGTCTCCATATATACTAGTAATTTTAATCATTTGAATCTTTTATTATAGACATTATGACAAGTGAAACATATTAGATTGACTGTCAGGGATCATATGAATGAGTCGAATCTCATTCATTTTCATGCAAACTTGTGCTTTCAATCCACTCAATCATTCAATGTGAATGTAACAGCAAGTTAACAACATTCAATTAAATATGTGTGATCAAATGAATCAATTAAATCTCTCCTGTATTGATACAAACTTGGGATTTCAATCTCTAGATCGTTCGTTAGATATGTAACTATAAGTTCAACTCATTGGATTAGATACAAGGGATCAAACAAATGCATTGGTCTCATTTGTAACCATATAAACTAGTAATTTTAATCATTTAATAAATTCATTATAAACATTATAACAAGTGAAACATATTAGATTAACTATAAGGGATCTTATGAATGAGTTGAATCTCATTCATTTTCATACAAACTTGTGCTTTCAATCCACGAAATCATTCAATGTGAATGTAACAAGTTAAGCACATTAAATTAAATATGTGTGATCAAATAAACCAATTAAATCTCATCTGCAGTGATACAAACTTGTGATTTCAATCTCTTAAATCGTTCGTTAGAGATGTAACACCAAGTTCAACTCATTGGATTAGATACAAGGGATCAAGCAAATGCATTGCTCCCATTTGTATCTACAAAAACTAGTGATTTTAATCATTTAAATCATTCATTATAGATGTTATAACAAGTGAAACATATTAGATTAACAATAGGGGATCATATAAATGAGTTGAATCTCATTCATTTTCTTACAAACTTGTGCTTTCAATCCACTAAATCATTCAATGTGAATGTAACAACAAGTTAACCACATTCCATTAAATTTGTGTGACCAAATCAATCAATTACATCGCCCTCGTATTGATACGAACTTGTGATTTCCATCTCTTAGTTCATTCGTTAGATATGTAACTACAAGTTCAACTCATTTGATTAGATACAAGGGATCAAACAAATGCATTGGTATCATTTCCATATAAACAAGTGATTTTAATCATTTAAATAATTCATTGTAAACATTATAACAAGTGAAACGTATTAGATTAACTATAAGGGATCATATGAATGAGTTGAATATCAATCATTTTCATACAAACTTGTGCTTTCAATCCACTAAATCATTCAATGTGAATGTAACAAAGAGTTAATCACATTCAATTAAATATGTGTGATTAAATGAATCAATTAAATCTCCCCCGTATTGATACGAACTTTTGATTTCAATCTCATAGATCGTTCATTAGAGATGTAACTACAAGTTCAACTCATTGGATTAGATACAATGGCTCAAACAAATGCATTGATCCCATTTGTATCCATATAAACTAGTGATTTTAATCATTTAAATATTTCATTATAGACATTATAACAAGTGAGCATATTAGATTAACTATAAGAGATCATATGAATGAGTTGAATCTCGTTCAATTTCATACAAACTTGTGCTTCCAATGCACTAAATCATTCAATGTGAATGTAACGTGTTAACCACATTCAATTAAATATGTATGATCAATTAATCAACTAAATCTCTCCCGTATTGATTCGAACTTATGATTTCAATCTCTTAAATCGTTCGTTAGAGACGTAACTACAAGTTCAACTCTTTGGATTAAATACATGGGATCAGACAAATGCATTGGTCCCATTGGTATCCATATAAACAAGTGATTTTAATTTTTTAAATCAATCATTATAGACATTAAGACAAGTGAAATATATTAGGTTAACTATAAGGAATCATATGAATTATTTGAATCTCAATCATTTTCATACGAACTTGTGCTTTTAGTCCACTAAATTACTCAATGTGAATGTAACAACAAGTTGACCACATTCAATTAAATATGTGTGATACAATGAATCAATTAAATATCCCTCGTATTGATTCGAACTTGTGATTTCAATCTCTTAAATCGTTCATTATATATGTAACTACAAGTTGAACTTATTGGATTATCTGCAAGAGATCAAACTAAGGCATACGTCTCATTTGTATCCATATGAACTTGTCATTTCTACGATTTAAATCATTCATTATAGACATTATAACAAGTGAAACATGTTAGATTAACTATAAGTGATCATATGAACAAGTTGAATCTCATTCAATTTCATTCAAACTTGTGCTTTCAATGCGCTAAATCATTCAATGTGAATATAACAATCAGTTAACCACATTCAATAAAATATGTGTGATCAAATCAATCAATTAAATCTCTCATGTATTGATACAAACTTGTGATTTCAATCTCTTAGATCGTTCGTTAGAGATGTAACTCCATGTTCAACTCATTGGATTTGATACAAGGGATCAATCAAATGCGTTGATCGCATTTGTATCCACATAAACTAGTGATTTTAATGATTTAAATAATTCATTATAGACATTATGACAAGTGAAACATATTAGATTAACTATAAGGGATCATATGAATGAGTTGAATCTCATTCATTTTATTACAAACTTGTGCATTCAATCCACTAAATCCTTCAATGTAAATGTAACAACAAGTTAACCAC
Source organism: Nymphaea thermarum (assembly GCA_011799765.1). Classification (NCBI taxonomy): domain Eukaryota; kingdom Viridiplantae; phylum Streptophyta; class Magnoliopsida; order Nymphaeales; family Nymphaeaceae; genus Nymphaea; species Nymphaea thermarum. Next base: position 8,212 of record JAANDH010000540.1, read on the forward strand.
ATTCAATAAAATATGTGTGATCAAATGAATCAATTAAATCTCCCCCATATTGAGACGAACTTGTGATTTCAATCTCTTAGATCGTTCATTAGATATGTAACTACAAGTTCAACTCATTAGAATTGATACAATGGATCAAACAAATGCATTGGTCGCTTTTGTATCCTTATAAACTCGAAATTTTAATCATTTAAATCATTAATTATAAACATTATAACAAGTGAAACATATTAGATTAACTATAAGGGATCATTTAAATGAGTTGAATCTCAGTAATTTTCATATAAACTTGATCTTTCAATCCAATAAAACATTCAATGTGAATGTAACAACAAGTTAAGCACATTCAAATAAATATGTGTGATCAATTTAATCAATTAAATCTCTCTCATGTTGATACGAACTTGTGATTTCAATCTCTTATATCGTTCATTAGAGATGTAACTCCAAGTTCGACTCATTGGATTAGATACAAGGGATCAAACAAATGCATTGGTCCCATTTGTATCCACATAAACTAGTGATTTTAATCATTTAAATCATTCATTATGGACATCATAACAAGTGAAACAAATTAGATTAACTATAGGGTATAAATTAAATGAGTTTAATCTCATTCATTTTCTTACAAACTTGTCCTTTTAATCAACTAAATCATTCAATGTGAATGTAACTACAAGTTAACTACATTCAATTAAATATGTGTGATCAATTCAATCAATTAAACCTTCCCCGAATTGCTATGAACTTTTGATTTCAATATCTTAGATTGTTCGTTAGAGATGTAACTACAATTCAACTCATTGGATTAGATACAAGGGATCAAACAAATGCATTGGTCCCCTTTGTATCCATAAAAACTAGTGATTTTAATCATTTAAATCTTTCATTATAGACATTATAACAAGTGAAACTTATTAGATTAACTATAGGGGATCATATGAATGAGTTGAATCTTATTCAATTTCATACAAACTTGTGCTTTCAGTCCACCAAATCATTCAACTTTAATGTAACAACAAGTTAACCACATTCAATTAAATATGTGTGATCAATTAATCAATTAAATCTCTCCCGTATTGATTCGAACTTATGATTTCAATCTCTTAGATCATTTGTTAAAGATGTAACTACAAGTTCAACTCATTGGATTTGATACACCGGATCAAACAAATGCATTGGTCCCATTTGTATCCATATAAACAAGTGATTTTAATCATTTAAATCTTTCATTATATACATTATAACAAGTGAAACATATTAGATTAACTATAAGGGATTATATGAATGAGTTGAATCTCATTCATTTTCTTGCAAACTTGTGCTTTCAATCCACTCAATCAATCAATGTGAATGTAACAACAAGTTAAGCACATTCAATTAAATGTGTGTGATCAAATGAATCAATTGAATTTCTCCAGTATTGATACGATGTAACTTGTGATTTCAATCTCTTAAATCATTCATTAGAGATGTAACTCCAAGTTCAACTCATTGGATTAGATACAAGAGATCAAACAAATGCATTGGTCCCATTTGTATCCACATAAACTAGTGATTTTAATCATTTAAATCATTCATTATAGGCATTATACCAAGTGAAACATATTAGATTAACTATAAGGGATCATATGAATGAGTTGAATCTCATTCATTTTCATACAAACTTGTGCTTTCAATCCACTAAATCATTCAATGTAAAGGTAACAACAAGTTAACCACATTCGATTGGATATGTGTGATCAGATGGATCAATTTAATCTCCCCCATATTGATACGAACATTTGATTTCAATCTCTTAGATGGTTTGTTAGGGATGAAACTACAAGTTCAACTCATTGGATTAGATAAAAGGGATCCAACAAATGCATTGGTCTCATTTGTATTCATATAAACTAGTGATTTTAATCATTTAAATCATTCATTATAGACATTATAACAAGTGAAAGATATTAGATTAACTATAAGGGATCATATGAATGAGTTGAATATTATTCAATTTCATACAAACTTGTGCTTTCAATCCACCAAATCATTCAACTTGAATGTAACAACATGTTAACCACATTCAATTAAATATGTGTGATCAATTAATCAATTAAATCTCTATCGTATTGATTCGAACTTATGATTTCAATCTCTCAGATCGTTCGTTAAAGATGTAACTACAAGTTCAACTCTTTGGATTGGATACATGGAATCAAACAAATGCATTGGTCCCATTTGTATCCATATAAACTAGTGATTTTAATCATTTAAGTCTTTCATTATAGACATTATGACAAGTGAAACATATTAGATTAACTATATGGGATCATATGAATGAGTTGAATCTCATTCATTTTCTTACAAACTTGTGCTTTCAATCCACTCAATCATTCATTGTGAATGTAACAACAAGTTAAGCACATTCTATTAAATGTGTGTGATCAAACGAATCAATTAAATTTCTCCCATATTGATACGAACTTGTGATTTCAATCGCTTAAATCGTTCACTTGAGATGTAACTCCAAGTTCTCATTGGATTAGATACAGGGGATCAAACAAATGCATTGGTCTCATTTGTATCTACATAAACTAGTGATTTTGATCATTTAAATCATTCATTATAGACACTATAACAAGTAAAAAATATTACATTAATCATAGGGGGATCATACAAATGAGTTGAATCTCATTCATTTTCTTACAAACGTGTGCTTTCAATCCACTAAATCATTCAATGTGAATGTAACAACAAGTTAACCACATTCAATTAAATATGTGTGATCAAATGAATCGATTAAATCTCCCCCGTATTGATGCGAATTTGTGATTTCCATCTCTTAGTTCGTTTGTCAGATATGTAACTAGAAGTTCAACTCATCGTATTAGATACATGGGAACAAAAAAATGCATTGGTCCCGTTTGTATCCATATAAACTAGTGATTTTAAATTAATCAAATCATTCATTATAAACACTATAACAAGTGAAACATATTAGATTAACTATAAAGGATCATATAAATGAGTTGAATCACATTCTTTTTCTTGCAAACTTGTGATTTCAATCCACTCAATCATTCAATGTGAATGTAACAACAAGTTAACCACATTCAATTAAATATGTGTGATCAAATGAATCAATTAAATCTCCCCCCTATTGATACAAACTATTGATTTGAATCTCTTAGATCATTTGTTAGATATCTAACTACAAGTTCAACTCATTGGATTAGATACAAGGGATCAAACAAACGCATTGGTTCCATTTGTATACTTTATAACAAGTGAAACATATTAGATTAACTTTAAGGGATCATATGAATGAGTTGAATCTTATTCATTTTCTTACAAACTTGTGCTTTCAATCCACTAAATCATTCAATGTGAATGTAACAACAAGTTGACCACATTCAATTAAATATGTGTGATCAAATGAATCAATTAAATCTCCCCCGTATTGATTCAGCCTTTTGATTTCAATCTCTTAGATTGTACGTTAGAAATGTAACTAAAAGATCAACTCATTGGATTAGATACAAGGGATCAAACAAATGCATTGGTCTCATTTGTATCCATATAAACTAGTGAATTTATTCGTTTAAATCATTCATTATAGACATTATAACATGTGAAACATATTAGATTAACTATTAGGGATCATATGAATGAGTTGAATCTCATTCAATTTCATTCAAACTTGTGTTTTCAATCCATTAAATCATTCAACATGAATGTAACAACATGTTAACCACATTCAATTTAATATGTGTGATCAATTAATCAATTAAATCTCTCCGTATTGATTCGAACTTTTGATTTCATTCTCTTAGATCGTTCGTTAAAGATGTAACTACAAGTTCAACTCTTTGGGTTAGATACATGTGGTCAAACAAATGCACTGGTCCCATTTGTATCCATATAAACTAGTGATTTTAATCACTTAAATCATTTATTAGAGACATTATGAAAATTGAAACATATTAGATTAACTATAAGGGATCATATGAATAAGTTGAATCTCATTCATTTTCTTACAAACTTGTGCTTTCAATCTACTCATTCATTCAATGTAAATGTAACAACAAGTTAACCACATTCAATTAAATATGTGTGATCAATTGAATCTATTAAATCTTCCCCATATTGATACGAACTTGTGATTTCAATCTTTTAGATCGTTCGTTAGATATGTAACTACAAGTTCAACTCATTGGATTAGACACTAGGGATCAAACAAGCACATTGGTCCCATTTGTATCTATATAAACTAGTGATTTTAATCATCTAAATCTTTCATTGTAAACATTACAACAAGTGAAACATATTAGATTAACTATAAAGGATCATATGAATGAGTTGAATCTCATTCATTTTCTTACAAACTTGTGCTTTCAATCCACTAAATCATTCAATGTGAATGTAACAATAAGTTGACCACATTCAATTAAATATGTGCCATCAAATGAATCAATTAAATCTCCTGCGTATTGATTCGAACTTTTGATTTCAATCTCTTAAATCGTTCATTATATATGTAACTACAAGTTGAATTTATTGGATTAACTGCAAGAGATCAAACAAAGGCATACATCTCTTTTTTATCCATATGAACTTGTGATTTCAATGATTTAAATCATTCATTATAGACATTATAACAAGTGAAACATATTAGATTTACTATAAGGGATCAAATGAATGAGTTGAATCTCATTCATTTTCACACAAACTTGTGCTTTCAATCCACTAAATCATTCAATGTGAATGTAACAACAAGTTAACCACATTCAATTAAATATGTGTGATCAAATGAATCAATTAAATCCCTCTTGTATAGATATGAACTTGTGATTTCAATCTCTTAGATCGTTCGTTAGAGATGTAACTCCATGTTCAACTGACTGGATTAGATAAGGGATCAAAGAAATGCATTGGTCCCATTTGTATATACATAAACTAGTGATTTTAATCATTTAAATCGGTCCTTATAGACATTATAACAAGTAAAACATATTAGATTAACTATAAGGGATCATATGAATGAGTTGAATCTCATTCATTTTCTTACAAACTTGTACTTTTAATCGACTAAATCATTCCATGTGAATGTAATGACAAGTTAACCACATTCAATAAAATATGTGTGATCAAATAAATCAATTAAATCTCTCTCGTATTGATACAAACTTCTCATTTCAATCTCTTAAATCGTTCATTATATATGTAACTACAAGTTGAATTTATTGGATTAACTGCAAGAGATCAAACTAAGGCATACATCTCATTTGTATCCATATGAACTTGTGATTTCCACGATTTAAATCATTCATTATTGACATTATAACAAGTGAAAGATATTAGATTTACTATAAGGGATCTTTTGAATGAGTTGAATCTCATTCATTTTCACATAAACTTGTGCTTTCAATCCACTAAATCATTCAACGTGAATGAAACAACAAGTTAACCACATTTAATTAAATATGTGTGATCAAATGAATATATTAAATCTCTCTTGTATTGATACGAACTTGTGATTTCGATCTCTTGGATCGTTTCTTAGAGATGTAACTCCATGTTCAACTCACTGGATTAGATAAGGGATCAAACAAATGCATTGGTCTCATTTGTATCCACATAAACTAGTGATTTTAATCATTTAAATCAGTCGTTATAGACATTATAACAAGTGAAACATATTATATTAACTATAAGGGATCATATGAATGAGTTTAATCTCATTCATTTTCTTACAAACTTGTGCTTTTAATCCACTAAATCATTCAATGTGAATGTAACGACAAGTTAACCACATTCAATTAAATATGTCTGATCAAATAAATCAATTAAATCTCTCTCGTATTGATCCAAACTTCTGATTTCAATCTCTTAAATCGTTCATTATATATGTAACTACAAGTCGAATTTATTGGATTAACTGCAAGATATAAAACTAAGGCATACATCTCATTTGTATCCATATGAACTTATGATTTCCATGAATTAAATCATCCATTATAAACATTATAACAAGTGAAAATATTAGATTGACTATAAGAGATCAATTGAATGCAACAATAAGTTGATCACATTCAATTAAATATGTGCCATCAAATGAATCAATTAAATCTCCCCTGTATTGATTCAAGCTTTTGATTTCAATCTCTTAGATCGTTCGTTAGAGATGTTACTACATGTTCAACTCATTGGATCAGATACAAGGGATCAAACAAATGCATTGCTCCCATTTGTATCCATATAAACTAGTGATTTTAATCGTTTAAATGATTCATTATAGACATTATAACAAGTGAAACATATTAGATTAACTATAAGGGATCATATGAATGAGTTGAATTTCATTCAATTTCATAAAAACTTGTTCTTTCAATCCACTAAATCAATCAACTTGAATGTAACAACATGTTAACCACATTAAATTAATAATGTGTGATCAATCAATCTATTAAGTTTCTCCGGTATTGATTCAAACTTATGATTTCAATCTCTTAGATCATTCATTGGAGATGTAACTACAAGTTCAACTCTTTGGATTAGATCCATGGGATCAAACAAATGCGTTGGTCTCATTTGTAGCCATATAAATTAGTGATTTTATTCATTTAAATCTTTCATTATAGACATTATAACAAGTGCAATATATTAGATTAACTATAAGGGATCATAGGAATGAGTTGAATCTCATTCATTTTCTTACAAACTTGTGCTTTTAATCTACTAAATCATTCAATGTGAATGTAACAACAAGTTAATCACATTCAATTAAGTATGTGTGATCAAATGAATCAATTAAATCTCTCTCGTATTGATACGAACTTCTAATTTCAATCTCTTCAATCGTATATTATATATGTAACAACAAGTTGAATTTATTGGATTAGCTGCAAGAGATCAAACTAAGGCATACATCTCATTTGTATCCATATGAACTTCTGATTTCCACGATTTAAATCATTCATTAGAGACATTATAACAAGCGAATCATATTAGATTTACTATAAGGGATCATATGAATGAGTTGAATCTCATTCATTTTCACACAAACTTGTACTTTCAATCCACTAAATCATTCAATGTGAATGTAACAACAAGCTAACCACATTCAATGAAATATGTGTGATTAAATCGATCAACTAAATCTCCCTCGTGTTTATACCAACTTTTGATTTCAATCTCTTAGATCGTTCGTTTGAGATGTAACTACGAGTTCAACTCATTGGATTAGATATACGGGATCCAAAAAATGCATTCATCCCATTTCTACCCATATAAACCAATGATTTTAGTCATTTAAATCTTTCATTGTAGACATTATATCAAGAGAAACATATTAGATTAACTATAAGGGATCATATGAATGAGTTGAATCTCATTCATTTTCATACAAACTTGTGTTTTCAATCCACTAAATCATTCAATTTGAATACAACAATAAGTTAACCACATTCAATTAAATATGTGTGATCAAATGAATCAATTAAATCTCCCCTGTATTGATACAAACTTTAGATTTCATTCTCTTAGATCGTTTGTTAGAGATGTAACTACAAGTTCAACTCGTTGGATTAGATACAAGGGATCAAACAAATGCATTGGACTCATTTGTATCCATATAAACTAGTGATTTTAATCACTTAAATAATTCATTATAGACATTATAACAAGTGAAACATAGTAGATTAACTATAAGGGATCATATGAATGAGTTGAATCTCATTCAATTTCATACAAACTTGTGCTTTCAGTCCACTAAATCATTCAACTTGAATGTAACAACGTGTTAACCACATTCAGTTAAATATGTGTGATCAATTAATCAATTAAATCTCTCCCATATTGATTCGAACTTATGATTTCAATCTCTTAGATCGTTCATTAGAGATGTAACTACAAGTTCAACTCCTTGGATCAGATACAAGGATCAAACAAATGCATTGGTCCCATTTGTCTCCACATAAACTAGTGATTTTAATCATTTACATCAATCATTATAGACATTATGACAATTGAAACATATTAGGTTAACTACAAGGGATCATATGAATGAGTTGAATCTCATTCATTTCCCAACAAACTTGTGCTTTTAATACACTAAATCATTCAATGTGAATGTAACAACAAGTTAACCACATTCAATTAAATACGTGACATCAAATAAATCAATTAAACCTCTCTCGTATTGATACAAACTTCTGATCTCAATCTCTTAAATCGTTCATTATATATGTAACTACAAGTTGAATTTATTGGATTAACTGCAATAGATCAAACTAAGGCATACATCTCAATTGTATCCATATGAACTTGTGATTTCCATGATTTAAATCATTCATTATAGACATTATAACAAGTGAAACATATTAGATTAACTATAAGAGATCATATGAATGAGTTGAATTTCATTCTTTTTCACACAAACTTGTGCTTTCAATCCAATAAATCATTCAATATCTTCGATCTTTCGTTAGAGATGTAACTGCAAGTTCAACTCATTGAATTAGAAACAAGAGATCAAACAAATGCAATGGTCCCATTTGTATCCACATAAACTAGTGATTTTAGTCATTTAAATCTTCCATTATAGACATTATACCAAGTAAAACATATTAAATTAATTATAAAGGATCATATGAATGAGTTGAATCTCAATAAATTACTTACAAACTTGTGCTTTCAATCCACTAAATCACTCAATGTGAATGTAACAACAAGTTGACCACATTCAATTAAATATGTGTGATCAAATGAATCAATTAAATCTCCCCCGTAATGATACAAACTTGTGATTTCAATCTCGTAGATCGTTCGTTAGATATGTAATTACAAGTAAAACTGATTGGATTAGATACAAGGGATCAAACAAATGCATTGGTCCCATTTGTATCCATATAAACTAGTGATTTTAATCATTAAAATAATTCATTATAATCATTATAACAAGTGAAACATATTAGATTAACTATAGGGGATCATATGAATGAGTTGAATCTCATTCATTTTCATACATATTTATGCTTTCAAGCCACTAAATTATTCAATGTGAATGTAACAACAAGTTAACCACAATCAATTAAATATGTTTGATCAAATGAATCAATTAAATCACTCTCGTATTGATTCAAATTTGTGATTTCAATCTCTTAAATCGTTCATTATATATGTAACTACAAGTATGTTGGATTATCTGCAAGAGATCAAACTAAGGCATACATCTCATTTGTATCCACTTGAACTTGTTATTTCTACTATTTAAATCATTCATTATAGATATTGTAACAAGTGAAACATATTAGATTAACTATAAGGGATCATATGAATGAGTTGAATCTTATTTATTTTCACACAAAGTTGTGTTTTCAATCCACTAAATCATTCAATGTGAATGTAACAACAAGTTAACCACATTCAATTAAATATGTGTGATCAAATAAATCAATTAAATCTCTCTCGTATTGAAACAAACTTCTGATTTCAATCTCTTAGATCGTTCATTAGAGATATAACTAGTGATTTTATTCGTTTAAATGATTCATTATAGACATTATAAACTGGTGAAACATATTAGATTAACTATAATGGATCGTATGAATGAGTCGAATCTCATTCAATTTCAAACAAACTTGATCTTTCAATCCAACATAAATGTGAATGTAACAACAAGTTAACCACATTCAATTAAATATGTGTGATCAAATAAATCAATTAAATCTCCCCCGTTTTGATACGAACTTGTGATTTAAATCTCTTATATCGTTCATTAGAATTGTAACTCCATGTTTAACTGATTGGATTAGATACAAGGGATCAAACAAATGCATTGGTCCCATTTGTATCTACATAAACTAGTGATTTAATCATTTAAATCAATCATTATAGGCATTATAACAAGTGAAACATATTAGACAAACTATAAGGGATCATATGAATGAGTTGAATGTCATTCATTTTCTTACAAACTTGTGCTTTCAATCTACTAAATCATTCAACTTGAATGTAGCAACATGTTAACCACATTCAATTGAATATGTGTAATCAATTCAATCAACTAAATCTCCCCCGTATTGATAGGAACTTTTGATTTCAATCTCTTAGATTGTTCGTTAGAGATGTAACTACAAGTTCAACTAATTGGATTAGGTACAAGGGATCAAATAAATGCATTGGCCCCATTTCTATCCATAAAAATTAGTGATTTTAGTCATTTAAATCTTTCATTGTAGACATTATACCAAGTGAAACATATTAGATTAACTATAAGGGATCATATGAATGAGTTGAATGTCATTCATTTTCATACAAACTTGTGCTTTCAATCCAGTAAATCATTCAACGTAAATGTAACAAGTTAACCACATTCAATTAAGTATGTGTGATCAAATGAATCAATTAAATAACCCCCCCCCCCCCGTATTGATACGAACTTTTGATTTCAATCTCTTAGATCGTTCGTTAGAGATGTAGCTGCAAGTTCAACTCATTGGATTAGATACAAGGGATCAAACAAATGCATTGGTCCCATTTGTATCCATATAAACTAGTGATTTTAATAATTTAAATCATTCATTATAGAAATTATAACAAGTGAAACATATTAGATTAACTATAAGGGATCATATGAATGAGTTCAATCTCAATCAGTTTCATACAAACTTGTGCTTTCAATCCACTAAACCATTCAATTTGAATGTAACAACATGTTAACCACATTCAATTAAATATGTGTGATCAATTAATCAAATAAATCTCTCCCGTATTGATTCAAACTTATGATTTCAATCTCTTAGATCGTTCGTTAAATATGTAACTACAACTTCAACTTTTTGGATTAGATACATGGGATCAAACAAATGCATGGGTCCCGTTTGTATCCATATAAACTAGTGATTTTAATCATTTAAATATTTCATTATAGACATTATAACAAGTGAAACATATTAGATTAACTATAAGGGATCATATGAATGAGTTGAATCTCATTCATTTTCTTACAAACTTGTGCTTTCAATCCACTCAATCATTCAATGTGAATGTAACCACAAGTTAACTTCATTCAATTAAATATGTGTGAATAAATGAATCAATTAAATCTCCCCTGTATTGATACGAACTTGTGGTTTCAATCTCTTAGATTGTTTGTTAGAAATGTAACTACAAGCTCAACTCATTGGATTAGATACCAGGGTTCAAACAATTGCATTGGTCACATTTCTATCCATATAAACTAGTGATTTTAATCATTTAAATCTTTCATTGTAAACATTATGACAAGTGAAACATATTATATTAACTATAAGGGATCATATGAATGAGTTGAATCTCATTCATTTTCTTACAAACTTGTGCTTTCAATCCACTAAATCATCAACGTGAATGTAACAACAAGTTGACCACATTCAATTAAATATGTGTGATCAAATGAATCAATTAAATCTCTCCCGTATTGATTCGAACTTTTGATTTCAACCTCTTAGATCGTTCGTTAGAGATGCAACTACAAGTTCAACTCATTAGATTAGATACAAGGGATCAAACAAATACAATGGTCCCATTTGTATCCATATAAACTTGTGATTTTATTCATTTAAATGATTCATTATAGACATTATAACAGGTGAGACATATTAGATTAACTATAAGGGATCGTATGAATGAGTCGAATCTCATTCATTTTCTTACAAACTTGATCTTTCAATCCACTAAATCATTCAATGTAATGTAACAACAAGTTAACGACATTCAATTAAATATGTGTGATCAAATGAATCAATTAAATCTTCCCCGTATTGATACGAACTTGTGATTTCAATCTCTTAGATCATTCGTTAGATGTGTAACTCCAAGTTCAAGTCATTGGCTTAGATACAAGAGATCAAACAAATGCATTGGTCCCATTTGTATCCACATAAAATAGTGATTTTAATAATTTAAATCATTCATTATAGTCATTATAACAAGTGAAACATATTAGATTGACTATGGGGGATCATATGAATGTGTTGAATCTCAATCATTTTCTTACAAACTTGTGCTTTCAATCCACTAGATCATTCAATGTGAATGTAACAACAAGTTAACCACATTCAATTAAATATGTATGATCAAATGAATCAATTAAATCATCCCAGTATTGATACAAACTTGTGATTTCAAACTCTTAGATTGTTCACTGGAGATGTAACTACAAGTTCTTCTCATTGGATTATATGACTTGACCTTCTACCCCTATGCAAATGCTTCTCGTCACATGGTCAAGAGTGAATCTGGACTCGACTTTTCTACCAGCTATAATGGCTCCCTAAAGGTGAATGTGGGAAATGGAGCCTCCCTTCAAATCCATAGCTTAGTTAGTATTATATTAAAGAAACCAAAACTCTTTTGTTCTTAATACCATTATTCATGTTCCCTTTATACAAAAGAAGTTATTGTCTGTTACAAAGTTTTATGCTGATAAAGATTGTTATTTTGAATTTCATATATCTAAACTGTTGGTCAAGAACATGCAAAATACCATTATTCATGTTTCCTTTTTCTCATGTTTAGTAGTATCGCTGTTGATCTTTAATGGTTTTTCTATGTAGAGCTGAACATAACCATCATTGTGGAAGCAGAACTTGCAAAAGCCACGACACACACCGACAGCAAGAAATCAAAAATATAGATCTGATACCCAATTAAATTTCAAATAAACATGAGAAAAAGGGAAGAGAGGAATAAACACAAAATTTACATGGCTCTGATAATGCAACCTATGTCCATGATGAGAGAACTCTCTCCTCACTATTCTTCTTCAAACTCAACAAGAGAGGTTGAGATCTTGATTATTTATTATTATTGTGGCTCCATGCATTTAGGTATACACAATCCTTGGGAATCTAGTTCAAAATGGCAACAAAGGTAACATTACTAAGTTTTTGGCAGTTGCACTTTATCTTTCATCATCGAGTCCATTAAGGAGCTTAACATCTTGATTGATCTTCTCGATCTTCATCTTTTGGGATGGTCACCAAAGCAAAAGAAGACAAAAAGGTAAAGGGTGGACAAAGAGAACAAAGGAATTAACGTGCTTCAGCTTCTTTTGCCAAATCCCAAATTGACGGGTTGACGTGAGCTTATCCATGCGGTTATGCACTCTTCGAATAGGAATCAATTTTCTAAAAGATATCCAACTCATTTAAATGATCCCTTATAGTTAATCTAATATGTTTCACTTGTTATAATGTTCATAATGAATTATTTAAATGATTAAAATCACTAGTTTATATGGATACAAATGGGACCAATGAATTTGTTTGATCCCTTCTATTTAATCCAATGAGTTGAACTTGTTGTTACATATTTAACGAATGATCTAAGCGATTGAAATCATAAGTTCGTATCAATAAGCGGGAGATTTAATGTATTCATTTTATTACACATATTTAATTGAATGTGGTTAACTTGTTGTTACATTCACATTGAATGATTTAGTGGATTGAAAGCACACGTTTGTAAGAAATTGAATGAGATTCAACTCATTCATATGATCCCTTGTAGTTAATCTAATATGTTTCACTTGTTATAATGTCAATAAGGAAAGATTTAAATGATTAAAATGACTAGTTTATATGGATACAAAAGGGAGCTATGCATTTGTTTGATCCTTTGTATCTAATCCATTGAGTTGAACTTGTAGTTACATCTCTAACGAACGATCTAAGAGATTGAAATCAAAAGTTCGTATCAATACGGTTGGGATTTAATTGATTCATTTGATCACACATATTTAATTAATGGTGGTTAACTTGTTGTTACATTCATATTGAATGATTTAGTGGATTGAAAACACATGTTTGTATGAAAATGAATGAGATTCAACTCATTTAAATGATTCCTTGTAGTTAATCTAATATGTTTTGTGAACGATCTAATAGATTGAAATCACAAGTTCCTACCAATACGGGGGATATTTAATTGATTCATTTGATCACTCATTAATTGAATGTGGTTAACATGTTGTTACATTCACATTGAATGATTTAGTGGATTGAAAGCACAAGTTTATAAGAAAATGAATGAGATTCAACTCATTCGTATGATGGCCAATAGTTAATCTAATATGTTTCACTTGTTATAATGTCTATAATGAATTATTTATATGATTAAAGTCACAAGTTTATATGGATAGAAATGGGACCATTGCATTTGTTTGATCCCTTGTATCTATTCCTACGAGTTGAACTGCAAGTTACATCTCTAACAAACGATCTAAGAGATTGAATTCACAAGTTCGTATCAATACGGGAGATATTTAATTGATTCATTTGATCGCATATATTTAATTGAATGTGCTTAACTTGTTGTTACATTCACATTGAATAGTTTAGTGGATTGAAAGAAAAAGTTTGTATGAAAATGAATGAGATTCAACTCATTCATATGATCCCCTATAGTTAATTTAATATGTTTCACTTGCTATAATGTCTATAAAGAAAAATGATTTAAATGATTAAAATCACTATTTTATATGGATACAAATGGGACAAATGCATTTGTTTGATCCCTTGTACCTAATCCAATGAGTCGAACTTGTAGTTACATATCTAATGAATGATCTAAGAGATTGAAATCACAAGTTCGTATCAATATGTGGGAGATTTAATTGATTCATTTGATTATAATTATTTAATTGAATGTGGTTAACTTGTTGTTGCATTCACATTGAATGATTTAGTGGATTGAAAGCACACGTTTGTAAGAAATTGAATGAGATTCAACTCATTCATATGATCCCTTGTAGTTAATCTAATATGTTTCACTTGTTATAATGTGTATAAGGAAAGATTTAAATGATTAAAATGACTAGTTTATATGGATACAAATGGGACCAATGCATTTGTTTGATCTCTTGTATCAAATCCAATGAGTTGAACTTGTAGATATATATCTAAGGAACGGTCTAAGAGATTGAAATCACAAGTCCGTATCAATACGGGGGAGATTTAATTGATTCATTTGATCATACATATTTAATTGATGGTGGTTAGCTTGTTGTTACAATCACATTGAATGATTTAGTGGATTGAAAGCACAAGTTTGTATGAAAATGAATGACATTCAACTCATTTAAATGATCCCTTGTAGTTAATCTAATATGTTTCTGAACGATCTAATAGATTGAAATCACAAGTTCCTACCAATATGGGGAATATTTAATTGATTCATTTGATCACTCATTAATTGAATGTGGTTAACTTGTTGTTACATTCACATTCAATGATATTGTGGATTGAAAGCACAAGTTTATAAGAAAATGAATGAGATTCAACTCATTCGTATGATCCCAAATAGTTAATCTAATATGTTTCACTTGTTATAATGTCTATAATGAATGATTTATATGATTAAAATCACAAGTTTATATGGATAGAAATGGGACCAATGCATTTGTTTGATCCCTTGTATCTATTCCAACGAGTTGAACTGTAAGTTACATCTCTAACAAACGATCTAAGAGATTGAAATCACAAGTTTGTATCAATACGGGAGAGATTTAATTGATTCATTTGATCACATATATTTAATTGAATGTGTGTAACTTGTTGTTACATTCACATTGAATCGTTTATTGGACTGAAAGCTGAAGTTTGTTTGAAAATGAATGAGATTCAACTCAATTAAATGATCCCTTATAGTTAATCTAATATGTTTCACTTGTCATAATGTTTATAATGAATGATTTGAATGATTAAAATCACTAGTTTATATGGATACAAATGGGACCAATGCATTTGTTTAATCCGTTGTATCTAATCCAAAGAGTTGAGCTTCTAGTTACATATTTAAAGATCGATTTTAGAGATTGAAATCACAAGTTCGTATCAATACGTGGGAGATTTAATTGATTCATTTGACCACACATATTTAATTGAATGTGGTTAACTTGTTGTTACATTCACATTGAATGGTTTAATGGATTGAAAGCACAAGTTTGTATGAAAATGAATGAGATTCAACTAATTCATATTTTTCCTTATAGTTAATTTAATATGTTTCACTTGTTATAATGTCTATAATGAATGATTTAAATGATTAACATCACTAGTTAATATGGATACAAATGAGACCAATGCATTTGCTTGATCCCTTGTGTCTAATCCAATGAGTTGAAATTCTAGTTACATATCTAACGAACCATCTAAGAGATTGAAATCACAAGTTCGTATCAATACGGAAGAGATTTAATTGATTCATTTGATCACACATATTTAATAGAATGTGATTAACTTGTTGTTATAATCACGTTGAATGATTTAGTGGATTGAAACCACAAGTTTGTATGAAAATGAATGAGATTCAATTCATTCACATGATCCCTTGTAGTTAATCTAATATGTTTCACTTGTTATAATGTCTATATTGGAATATTTTAATGATTAAAATCACTAGTTCATATGGATAAAAATGGGACCAATGCATTTGTTTGATCACTTGTATCTAATCCAATGATTTGAACTTTTAGTTACATATCTAACGAACGAACTAAGAAATTGAAATCACAAGTTCCTATCAATACGGGGGATATTTAATTGATTCACTTGATCACATATATTTAATTGAATGTGGTTAAGTTATTGTTAAATTCACATTGAATGATTTAATGGATTGAAAGCACAAGTTTGTATGAAAATGAATGAGACTCAACTCTTTCATATGATCCCAGATAGTTAATCTAATATGTTTCACTTTTTATAATGTCTATAATGAATGATTTGTACGATTAAAGTCACCAGTTTATATGGATAGAATTGGGACCAATGCATTTGTTTGATCCCTTGTATCTATTCCAACGAGTTGAACTGTGAGTTACATCTCTAACAAAGGATCTAAGAGATTCAAATCACAAGTTCGTATCCATACGGGAGAGATTTAATTGATTCATTTGATCACATATATTTAATTGAATGTGTTTAACTTGTTGCTACATTCACATTGAATGATTTATTGGATTATAAGCACAAGTTTGTATGAAAATGAATGAGATTCAACTCATTTAAATGATCCCTTATAGTTAATCTAATATATGTTTCACCTTTCATAATGTTCATAATGAATGATTTAAATGATTAAAATCACTAGTTTATATGGATACAAATGAGATCAATGCATTTGTTTGATCCCTTGTATCTGATCCAAAGAGTTGAGCTTATAGTTACATGTCTAAAGAACGATCTAAGAGATTGAAATCACAAGTTTGTATCAATACGGGGGAGATTTAATTGATTCATTTGATCACACATATTTAATTAAATGTGGTTAACTTGTTGTTACATTCACATTCAATGATTTAAAGGATTGAAAGCACTAGTTTGTATGAAAATGAACGTGATTCAACTCATTCATATTTTTCCTTATAGTCAATCTAATATGTTTCACTTGTTATAATGTCGATAATGAATGATTTAAATGATTAACATCACTAATATATAAAGATACAAATGAGACCAATGCATTTGCTTGATCCCTTGTGTCTAATCCAATGAGTTGAACTTGTAGTTACTTATCTAACGAATTATCTAAGAGATTGAAATCACAAGTTTGCATGAATACGGGAGAGATTTAGTTGATTCATTTGATCACACATATTTAATTGAATGTGATTAACTTTTTGTTACATTCACATTGAATGATTAAGTGGATTGAAAGCACAAGTTTGTATGAAAATGAATGAGATTCAAGTCATTCATATGATCCCTTACAGTTAATCTAATATGTTTCACTTGTTATAATGTCTGTAATGAAATATTTCAATGATTAAAATCACTAGTTTATATGGATACAAATGAGACCAACGCATTTTTTTGATCCCTTGTATCTAATCCAATGAGTTGAACTTGTAGTTACATATCGAACGAACGATCTAAGAGTTTGAAATCACAAGTTCCTATCAATACGGGAGGATTTAATTGATTCATTTGATCACACATATTTAATTGAATGTGGTTAACTTTTTGTTACATTCACATTGAATGATTTAGGGCATTGGAAGCACAAGTTTGTAAGAAAATTAATGAGATTCAACTCATTCATATGATCCCCTATAGTTAATCTAATATGTTTCACTTGTTATAATGTCTATAATGAATGATTTAAATGATTAAAATCACTAGTTTATGTGGATACAAATGAGACCAAAGCATTTGTTTGATCCCTTGTATCTAATCCAATGAGTTGAACTTGGAGTTACAACTCTAAAGAACAATCTAAGAGATTGAAATCACAAGTTTGTATCAATACGGGAGAGAATTAATTAATTCATTTGATCACACATATTTAATTGAATGTGATTAACTTGTTGTTAAATTCACGTTGAATGATTTAGTGGATTGCAAGCACAAGTTTGTAAGAAAATTAATGAGATTCAACTCATTCATATGAGCCCCTATAGTTAATCTAATATTTTTCACTTGTTATAATGTCTATAATGAATGATTTAAATGATTAAAATCACTAGTTAATGTGGATACAAATGAGACCAAAGCATTTGTTTGATCCCTTGTATCTAATCCAATGAGTTGAACTTGGAGTTACAACTCTAAAGAACAATTTAAGAGATTGAAATCACAAGTTTGTATCAATACGGGAGAGAATTAATTAATTCATTTCATCACACATATTTCATTGAATGTGCTTAACTTGTTGTTACATTCACATTGACTGATTCATTGAATTGAAAGCACAAGTTTGTATGAAAACGAAAGAGATTCAACTAATTTCAAGATCCCTTATAGTTAATTTAATATGTTTAACTTGTTATAATGTTTATAATGAATGATTTACATGATTAAAATCACTAGTTTATATGGATACAAACGGGACCAATGCATTTGTTTGATCCCTTGTATCTAATCCAATGAGTTGAACTTGTAGTGACATCTCTAACGAACGATCTAAGAGACTGAAATCAAAAGTTCGTATCAATATGAGGGAGATTTAATTGACAAATTTAATCACACATAACTGAATGAGGTTAACTTGTTGTTACATTCACATTGAATGATTTAGTGGACTGAAAGCACAAGTTTGTAAGAAAATGAATGAGATTCAACTCATTCATATGATGCCTTATAGTTAATCTAATATTTTTCACTTGTCATAATGTCTGTAATGAATGATTCAAATGATTAAAATCACTAGTTTATGTGGATATAAATGAGACCAATGCATTTGTTTGATTCCTTGTATCAAATCCAATGAGTTGAACTTGTAGTTACATATCTAACAAACGATTTAAGAGATTGAAATCACAAGTTTGTATCCATACGGGGGAGATTTAATTGATTCGTTTCATCACACATGTTTAATTAAATATGGTTAACTTGTTACATTCACATTGAATGATTTAGTGGATTGAAAGCACAAGTTTGTATGACAATGAATGAGATTCAACTCATTGATATGATGCCTCCTAGTTAATCTAATATCTTTCACTTGTTATAATGTCTGTAATGAATGATTAAAATGATTAAAATCACTACTTTATGTGGATACAAATGGGACCAATGCATTTTTTTGTTCCCTTGTATCTAATCCAATGAGTTGAACTTGTAATTACATATCTAACGAATGATCTAAGATATTGAAATCACAAGTTTATATCAATACGAGAAAGATTTAATTGATTCATTTGATCACTCATATTTAATTGAATGTGGTTAACTTGTTGTTACATTAACATTGAATGATTAAGTGCATTGAATGCACAAGTTCGTGTGAAATTTAATGAGTTTGAACTCATTCATATGATCCCTTATAGTTATTCTAATTTGTTATATCCTTTGTATATAACCCAATGACTTGAACTTGTAGTTACATCTCTAACGAACGATCTAGGATATTGAAATCAAAAGTTCGTATCAATACGGGGGAGATTTAATTGATTCATTTGATCACACATATTTAATCAAATGTGGTTAACTTGTTGTTAGATTAACATTGAATGATTTAGTAAAATTGAAAGCACAAGTTTGTAAAAGAATGAATGAGATTCAACTCATTCATATGATCCCTTATAGTTAATCTAATATATTTCACTTGTTATAATGTCTATAATGAAAGATTTAAGTGATTAAAATTACTAGTTTATATGGATACAAATGTGACCAATGCATTTGTTTGATCCCTTGTATCTAATCCAATGAGTTGAACTTGTAGTTACGTCTCTAACAAACAATCTAAGGGATAGAAATCAAAAGTTTTAATCAATATGGGGTAGATTTAATTCATTAATTTAATCACACTTATTTAATTGAATGTGGTTAACTTGTTCTTACATTCACATTGAGTGATTTAGTGGATTAAAAGCACAAGTTTGTATGAAAATGAATGAGATTCAACTCATTTATATGATCCCTCATAGTTAACCTAATATGTTTCCCTTGTTATAATGTTTATAATGAATTATTTAAATGATTAAAATCACTAGTTTATATGGATACAAGTGGGACCAATGCATTTGTTTGATCCCTTTTATCTAATCCAGTGAGGTGAACTTGTAGTTACATATACAACGAACGATCTAAGAGATTGAAATCGCAAGTTTTTATCAATACGGGGCAGAGTTAATTGATTCATTTGATCACACATATTTAATTGAATGTGGTTAACTTGTTGTTACATTAACATTGAATGATTTAGTGGATTGAAAGCACAAGTTTGTAAGAAAATGAATGAGATTCAACTCATTCATATGATCCCCTATAGTAAATCTAATATGTTTCACTTGTTATAATGTCTGTAATGAATGATTAAAATGATTAAAATCACTAGTTTTTGTGGATACAAATGGGACCAACGCATTTGTTTGTTCCATTGTATCTAATCCAATGAGTTGAACTTGTAATTACATATCTAACGAACGATCTAAGATATTCAAATCACAAGTTTGTATCAATACGGGGAAGATTTAATTGATTCATTTGATCACTCATATTTGATTGAATGTGGTTAACTTGTTGAATGCTCAAGTTCGTATGAAATTTAATGAGATTGAACTCATTCATATGATCCCTTATATTTAATCTAATATGTTTCACTTGTTATAATGTCTATAATGAAAGATTTAAATAATTAAAATCACTAGTTTACATGAATAGAAATGGGACCAATGCATTTTTTTGAACCTTTGTATCTAACCCAATGAATTGAACTTGTAGTTGCATATCTAACAAACGATCTAAGAGATTGAAATCACAAGTTCGTATCAATATGGGGGAGATTTAATTGATTCATTTGGTCACACATATTTCATTGAATGTGGTTAACTTGTACATTCACATTGAATGATTTGGTGGATTGAAAGCACATGTTTGTAACAAAATGAATGAGATTCAACTCATTCATATCATCTGCTATAGTTAATCTAATATGTTTCACATGTTATAATGTCTATAATGAATAATTTAAATGATTAAAATCACTAGTTTATGTGAATACAAATGGGACAAAAGCATTTGTTTGATCCCTTGTATCTAATCCAATGAGTTGAACCTGGAGTTCCATCACTATCGAACGATCTAAGACATTGAAATCACAAGTTCGCATCAATATGTAAGAGGTTTAATTGATTCATTTGATCACACATATTTAATTGAATGTGCTTAACTTGTTGTTACATTCAAATTGAATGATTTAGTGGATTGAAAGCACAAGTTTGTAAGAAAATGAAGGAGATTCAACTCATTCATATGATCCTCTATAGTAAATCTAATATGTTTCACTTGTTATAATGTCTGTAATGAATGATTAAAATGATTAAAATCACTAGTTTATGTGGATACAAATGGGACCAATGCATTTGTTTGTTCCATTGTATCTAATCCAATGAGTTGAACTTGTAATTACATATCTAACGAACGATCTAAGATATTGAAATCACAAGTTTGTATCAATACGGGGAAGATTTAATTGATTCATTTGATCACTCATATTTGATTGAATGTGGTTAACTTGTTGTTGCATTCACATTGGAAGATTGTTATAATGTCTGTAATGAATGATTAAAATGATTAAAATCACTAGTTTATGTGGATACAAACGGGACCAATGCATTTGTTTGTTCCATTGTATGTATTCCAATGAGTTGAACTTGTAATTACATATCTAACGAACGATCTAAGATATTGAAATCACAAGTTTGTATCAATACGGGGAAGATTTAATTGATTCATTTGATCACTCATATTTGATTGAATGTGGTTAACTTGTTGAATGCTCAAGTTCGTATGAAATTTAATGAGATTGAACTCATTCATATGATCCCTTATATTTAATCTAATATGTTTCACTTGTTATAATGTCTATAATGAAATATTTAAATAATTAAAATCACTAGTTTACATGAATAGAAATGGGACCAATGCATTTTTTTGAACCTTTGTATCTAACCCAATGAATTGAACTTGTAGTTGCATATCTAACGAACGATCTAAGAGATTGAAATCACAAGTTCGTATCAATATGGAGGAGATTCAATTGATTCTTTTGGTCACACATATTTAATTGAATGTGGTTAACTTGTTGTTGCATTCACATTGGAAGATTTAGTGAATTGAAAGCACAAGTTTGTATTAAAACGAATGAGATTCAACTCATTCATATGATCCTTTATAGTTAATGTAATATGTTTCACTTGTTATATTGTCTATAATGAAAGATTTAACTGATTAAAGTCACTAGTTTATACGGATACAAATGGGACCAATGCATCTATTTGATCCCTTATATCTAATCCAATGAGTTTAACTTGTAGTTACATATCTAACAAACGATCTAAGAGATTGAAATCACAAGTTCGTATCAATATGGTGGAGATTTAATTGATTCATTTGAAACACATATTTAATTGAATGTGGCTAACTTGTTGTTACATTCACATTGAATGATTTAGTGGATTGAAAGCACAAGTTTGTAAGAAAATGAATGATATTCAACTCATTCATATGATCCCCTATAGTTAATCTAATATGTTTCACTTGTTATAATGTCTATAATGAATGATTTGAAGGATTAAAATCACTATTTTATGTGGACACAAATGAGACCAAAGCATTTGTTTGATCCCTTGTATTTAATCCAATGAGTTGAACTTGGAGTTACATCTCTAACGAACGTTCTAAGATATTGAAATCAGAAGTTTGTATCAATACGGGAGAGATTTAACTGATTCATTTGGTCACACATATTTCATTGAATGTGCTTAACTCTTTGTTCCGTTCACATTGACTAATTTATTGGATTGAAAGCCCAAGTTTGTATGAAAATGAATGAGATTCAACTCATTTAAATGATCCCTTATAGTTAATCTAATATGTTTAACTTGTTATATTGTTTATAATGAATCTTTTAAATGATTAAAATCACTAGTTTATATGCATACAAATGGGGCCAATGCTTTTGTTTGATCCCTTGTGTCTAATCCAATGAGTTGAACTTGTAGTTACATATCTAACGAACGATCTAAGAGAATGAAATCACAAGTTTGTATCAATACGGGGAAGATTTAATTGATTCATGTGGTCACACATATTTAATTGAATGTGGTTAACTTGTACATTCACATTGAATGATTTGGTGGATTGAAAGCACATGTTTGTAACAAAATGAATGAGATTCAACTCATTCATATGATCCACTATAGTTAATCTAATATGCTTCACATGTTATAATGTCTATAATGAATAATTTAAATGATTAAAATCACTAGTTTATGTGAATACAAATGGGACAAAAGCATTTGTTTGATCCCTTGTATCTAATCCAATGAGTTGAACCTGGAGTTCCATCACTAACGAACGATCTAAGACACTGAAATCACAAGTTCGCGTCAATATGTAAGAGGTTTAATTGATTCATTTGATCACACATATTTAATTGAATGTGCTTAACTTGTTGTTACATTCACATTGAATGATTTAGTAGATTGAAAGCACAAATTTGTATGGAAATGAATGAAATTCAACTCATTTAAATGATCCCTTATAGGTAATCTAATATGTTTCACATGTTATATTGTTTATAATGAATGATTAAAATGATTAAAATCACTATTTTATATGGATTCAAATGGGACCATTGCATTTGTTTGATCCATTGTATCTAATCCAATGAGTTGAACTTGTAGTTACATATCTAGCGAACGATCAAAGATATTAAAATCACAAGTTCGTATAAATACGGGTAGGGCTGCACAACGAGTCGAGCCAACTCGTGCTCGACTCGAACTCGCTCGAGAAAGCTCGGCTCGAGCTCGACTCATTTATAAATGAGTCGAGTTCAAGCTCACACTTAAACTCGAAACTATAAACGAGTCGAGTTCGAGTTGCAAGAACTCGAGTCGACTCATTTTTTAACTGAATCGTATAAACCAGTTCCTGAAACCGGTTCACCGGTTTAGGGTTAAAACAGTTTACCGAGTTCCAACATATATATGCCTCTTTATCTTCCGTCTTTTAAACTAATCTCTCTCTTCCATCTGCTCTTTCTCTTCTCGACTTCTCATCGTCCCTCTTCCATCGACCACAACGACCAGACGAGAGACGCAATCCTTCGCCTTTGGTCGTCTGTGTTCTGTCTCTAGTCTCTTCCTGTCTACCATCTTCCTTCCTGTGCCATGTCTTCCCTCTTCCATCAACCACATGACCACCTTTCTAGGCTCTTCTCCTGCTCACCGCCGCATGGCCTGCACAAGCAAGGCAGCACCACCATCTAGCATCCCGCATCGAGCCATAGGCCTCCGGCCCACTGGCATTCTGGAGGTAAGATCGAGTGCGTTGGTTTCTGTTTTTGCTATCTTATGAGCTGCATTTGGGAGGAGGAAGGGTTTATAAGCACCAAATATTATCTTTTATGTTCCTGCTATATTCCTATATCTTGCTATTTAGTTGATGTTGTTGATTAATGGCTTTCTCTCTATGGTGATCTTGTTAGCAATGTGTGTACAATATAGATAGAAACCCCCTACTTAACATCAGATTCTGATATCTATATGATATGAAATGATTGTTACAGGACGTTGGCCGAGGATGGTGTGCAGACCAGGGCACATCTGGAAGCACAACTTGCATCTTCCTTAGATGTGAACTCACCTAATGAGTATCACCAATGCCTCCTCTCCTATATCTGATTTCTTGCCAGGTTATTACATTGTTGTTCAATTTTATATTTTGAATGTTTCTTTTCATGTAAAGGTAAACCTTTTTTCCTGCATTAGATGAGGTGGTTGTTTTTCTTATCCTTTCCTAGTCACTCTTACCAAATTGGTACTATCAAATTTCTGTATAACTACTGAAGGATCTTATTGATGCTTCTAACTATCTTTGCTGATATCTTACTGCAGGATTAAAATGAATTTCGTCTTGACAAAGCCACTTGTGCCGTGGTCCCGTTCACATGTCCATGATTCTTATTTTTTTAAAAAAGAAAAATATATTGCTGGAGGACAAGTGGTTGGATGATTGTTTTTCTCATGGGATGTGCTTATATTTTCTAAGATCAGAGCATATTTATTTGTTGCTCACAAGATGGTAACGAAAGACTATCGTGTGGCTTGGTTTAACTTTATATTTTCTTAATTCTTTTGTTATGGCCTCATCCATTATGTTGTTTTTGTTCTAGGTTCCCTCATCATTAAAATGAGGTGATACTTTTTTCACTTTTCATCACAATAAGGTGTCATTTCATGAAGTTCCTATTTTCTACTAGTAATTATCCTTCAACTTCATGACATAGTCTACCCTTTGGAAAAAGGAGGCTGGGGGTGGTGGAGGGGGGGGGGGGACGGCTAGTTGATAATAGATGATTAAATTGTTAAAAGTTGTTTTTTTCAATAATCAAGTGTTACTTTTGTTGACTATGATATCTTATGTGTTAGAAAATAAAATAAAAGTGTGAGCTATTTATTAGTGATGTACAGGCATGCAATGTCCATCCACTTATCTAGACAAACTGATGATTCCTGATCACTTAAAAAGGCTGCTGAAAAAGCTTTCATCGAAACAATATTTATCAATTCGCCCTGAAAATAACTAGAATGCAGGGCTTGGATTGTCAGATTCGTCAAGCAGATTTTAACATGTACCTGAAGAACCAGTCTCATAAGGTAGTGTTGTTATGTCACCTTTCCTTTTAGTATTTTTAGCGAGCCACTGTGATATCAAAAACCCAAAACAAATAAGAGAGAGTTGGAGTCTATTTTTCACTGCTTTTATTGAAGAAGCTAAGAAAATTCAGCATGTCGGATAGCAAGATGTTGGAGAATGACTAACATAAAGACAGGCGTAAGATTATCCCCTCATTTATTCCATCAACAATCTGACTCTGATTACGGGAGAGATTTAATTGATTCATTGATCACTTATGTTATTACATTCACGTTGAATGATTTAGTGGATTGAAAGCACAAGTATGTATGAAATTGAATGAGATTCAACTCATTCATATGATCCCTTATAGTTAATCTAATATTTTTCACTTTGTATCACATATTTAATTGAATGTGGTTAACTTGCTGTTACATTCACATTGAATGATTTGGTGGATTGAAATCACAATTTTGTATGAAAATGAATGGGATCCAAATCATTCATATGATCCCTTATAGTTAATCTAATATTCACTTGTTATAATGTCTATAATAAATGATTTAAATGATTAAAAACACTAGTTTATATGGATACAAATGAGACCAATGCATTTGTTTGATCCATTGTATCTAATCCAATGAGTTTAGCTTCATATTACATCTATAGTGACCAATTTAAGGGAAGGAAATCACAACTCCTCTCAATACGAGTGGGAATTAAGTGATTCTTTTGACCACACATATTTAATTAAATGTGTTTAACATGTTGTTACATCCATATTGAATGATTTAGTGGATTGAAACCACAAGTTTAAATGAAAATGAATGAGATTCAATTGATTCATTTGCTCACTCATATTTAATCTAATGTGTCTCCCTTGTAATTACATCTACAATGAATTATTTAAATGATTAAAATCACAAGTTCATATGTATACAAATGGGATCTATGTATTATTTGATCCTTTCTAGCTAATCAAATTAGTTGAACTTGTTGTGACATCTATTATAATGATCTAAGGGATTGAAATTATAAATTAGTAACATAAAAGTGGGATTTCAGTGATCCATTTAATCACACAAATTAAATTGAATGTGCTTAACATGTTGTTACATACGTATTGAATGATTTAGTAGATTGAAATCACAAGTTTAATTGAAAATGAATGTGATTCAAGTGCTTCGTTTGCTCACTTGCAAGTTGTTACATCTATAATGAATGATTCAAACGGTAGAAATCACAAGTTCATATCGATACAAATGAGATCTATGCATTAGTTTGATCTCCTGTAGTTAATCCAATGAGTTGAACTGCATTAGTTTGATCTCTTGCAGTTAATCCACTGAGTTGAACTTGTAGTTACATATATAATGAACGATTTAAGAGATAGAAATCACAAGTTCGTATCAAAACGAGAGAAATTTAATTGATTCATTTGATCGCACATATTTAATTGAACGTGGTAAACTTGTTGTTACATTCACATTGAATGATTGAGTGGATTGAAAACACAAGTTTGTAAGAAAATGATTGAGATTCAACTCATTCATATGATCCCTTATAGTTAATCTAATATTTTTTACTTCTTATATTGTCTATAATAAATTATTTAACTGATTAAAATCACTAGTTTATATCGATTCAAATAGGACCAATGCATTTTTTTGATCCCTTGTATCTAATCCAAAGAGTTGAACTTGTAGTTACATCTCTAACGAACGATCCAAGAGATTGAAATCGAAAGTTCGAATCAATACGGGGGAGATTTAATTGATTCATTTGATCACACATATTTAATTGAACGTGGTTAACTTGTTGTTACATTTAGATTGAATGATTGTGTAGATTGAAGAAACAAGTTTGTATGAAAATGAATGAGATTCAACTCATTCATATGATCCCTTATACTTAATCTAATTTGTTTCACTTGTTATAATGTCTATAATGAAAAATTTAAATGATTAAAATCACTGGCTTATATGGATACAAATGGGACCAATGCATTTGTTTGATCCCTTGTATCTAATCGAAAGAGTTGAACTTGTAGTTACATCTCTAACGAACGATCTATGAGATATTAATCATAAGTTCGAATCCATACGGGAGAGATTTAATTGATTAATTGGTCACACATATTTAATTGAATGTGGTTAACATGTTGTTACATTCACGTTGAATGATTTAGTGGATTGAAAGCACAAGTTTGTATGAAATTGAATGAGATTAAACTCATTCATATGAACCCTTATAGTTAATCTAATAGGTTTCACTTGGTATAATGTCTATAATGAAAGATTTAAATGACTAAAATCACAAGTTTATATGGATACAATTGAGACCAATGCATTTGTTTGATCCCTTGTATCTAATCAAATGAGTTGAACTTGTAGTTACATCACTAACGAACGATCTAAGTGATTGAAATCACAAGTTTGAATCAATACGGTAGAGATTTGATTGATTCATTTGATCACACATATTTAATTGATTGTGCTTAACTTGTTGTAACATTCACATTGAATGATTTATTGGATTGAAAGCACAAGTTTGTACGAAAATGAATGAGATTCAACTCATTTAAATGATCTATATAGTTAATCTAATATGCTTCACTTGTTATAATGTTTATAATGAATTATTTAAATGATTAAAAGCACTAGTTTATATGGATACAAATGGGACCAATGCATTTGTTTGATCCCTTGTATCTAATCCAATGAGTTGAACTTGTAGTTACATATCCAACGAACGAACTAAGAGATTGAAATCACCAGTACGTATTAATACGGGGGAGATTTATTTGATTCATGCTCTAATGAACGATCTAAGAGATTGAAATCACAACTTTGTATCAATACGGGAGAGATTTAATTGATTCATTTGATCACACATATTTAATTGAGTGTGGTTAACTTGTTGTTACATTCAGGTTGAATGATTTAGTGGATTGAAAGCACAAGTTTGTATGAAAACGAACGAGATTCAACTCATTCGTATGATCCCTTATAGTTAATCTAATTTGTTTCACTTGTTGTCATGTCTATAATGAATGATTTAAATGATTAAAATGACTAGTTTATATGGATAATAATGGGACCAATGCATTTATTTGATCCCTTGTATCTAATCCAATGAGTTGAACTTGTAATTACATCTCTAACGAATGATCTAAGAGATTGAAATCACAATTTCGTATCAATACGAGATAGTTTTAATTGATTCATTTGATCATACATATTTAATTTAATGTGGTTAGCTTGTTGTTACATTCACATTGAATGATTTAGTGGATTGAAGTCACAATTTTGTATGAAAATGAATGGGATCCAACTCATTCATATGATCCGTTATAGTTAATCTAATTTTCACTTGTTATAATGTCTATAATGAATTATTTAAACTATTAAAATCACTTCTTTATATGGAAACAAGTGGGACCAATGCATTTGTTTGATCCATTGTATCTGATCCAATGAGTCGAACTAGTAATTAAAACTTTAACGAACGATCTAAGAGATTGAAATCTCACGTTAGTGTCAATACGGGAGAGATTTAATTGATTCATTTGATCACACATATTTAATTGATTGTGGTTACTTGTTGTTACGTTCACATTTAATGATTTAGTGGATTGAAATCACAAGTTTGTATGAACATGAATGAGATCCAACTCATTCATATGATCCCTTATAGTTAATTAATATTCACTTGTTATAATGTCTATAATAAATGATTAAAATGATTAAAATCACTAGTTTATATATATGCAAATAGGACCAATGTGTTTGTTTGATACCTTGTATCTAATCCAATGAGTTTAACTTCTTATTACATCAATAGTGAACAATTTAAAAGAATGAACTCACAAATTTCTCTGAATACGAGTGGGATTTATGTGATTAATTTGAAGTCTAACTTCTTATTACTTCCATAGTGAACAATTTAAAAGAATGAAATCACAACTTTCTCTCAATACGAGTGGGATTTATGTGATTAATTTGATCACACATATTTAATTAAATGTGCTTAACTTGTTGTTTCATCCATATTGAATGATTTAGTGGATTGAAACCAAGAGTTTAAATGAAAATGAATAAGATTCAAGAGATTCATTTGCTCACTCATATTTAATCTAATGTGTCTCACTTGTAATTACATCTACAATGAGTGATTTAAGTGATTGAAATCACAAGTTCATATGTAATATGCTTCACTTGTTATAATGTTTATAATGAATTATTTAAATGATTTTAAGCACTAGTTTATATGGATACAAATGGGACCAATGCATTTGTTTGATCCCTTGTTTCTAATCCAATGAGTTGAACTTGTAGTTACATATCCAACGAACGAACTAAGAGATTGAAATCACCAGTACGTATTAATACAGGGGAGATTTAATTGATTCATGCTCTAATGAACGATTTAAGAGATTAGAATCAAAAGTTCGTATCAATATGAGAGAGATTTAATTGATTCATTTGATCACACATATTTAATTGAATGTGGTTAACTTGTTGTTACATTCACATTGAATGATTTAGTGGATTGAATGCACAAGTTTGTATGAAGATGAATGAGATTCAACTCATTCATATGATCCCTTATAGTTAATCTAATATGTTTTACTTGTAAAAATGTCTATAATGAATGATTTAAATTGCAGAAATCACAAGTTCACATAGATACGAATGACATCTATGCATTAGTTTGATCTCTTAAAGTGAATCCAATGAGTTGAACTTGTAGTTAAATATATAATGAACAATTTAAGAGATTGAAATCACAAGTTTGCATCAATACGAGAGACGTAATTGATTCATTTGATCACACATTTTTAATTGAATGTGGCTAACTTGTTGTTACATTCAAATTGAATGATTTAGTGGATTGAAAGCACAAATTTGTAAGAAAATGAATCAGATTCAACTCTTTCATATGATCCCATACAGTTAATCTAATTTGCTTTACTTGTTATAATGTCTATAATGAATGATTTAAATATTTAAAATCACTAGTTTATATGAATACAAATGGGACCAATGCATTTGTTTGATCCCTTGTATCTAATCCAATGAGTTGAGCTTGTAGTTACATCTCTAACGAACGATCTAAGAGATAGAAATCACAAGTTTGTATCAATACGGGAGAGATTTAATTGATTCATTTGATCACAGAGAGATTCAATTGAATGTGGTTAACTTGTTTTTACATTCACATTGAATGATTTAGTGGATTGAAAGTACAAGTTTGTACGAAAATGAATGAGATTCAACTCATTCATATGATCCTTTATAGTTAATCTAATACGTTTCACTTGTCATAATGTTTATATCGAATGATTTAAATAATTAAAATCACTAGTTTATATGGATACAAAGGGGGGCAATGCATTCATTTGATCCCTTATATCTAATCCAATGAGTTTAACATGTTATTACATATATAGTAAACGATTTAAGGGAATGAAATCACAAGTTCCTCTCAATATGTGTGAGATTTAAGTGATTCTTTTGATCACACATATTTAATTAAATGTGCTTAACTTGTTGTTACATCCATATTGAATGATTTAGTGGATAGAAACCACAAGTTTAAATGAAAATGAATGAGGTTCAAGTGATTCATTTGCTCACTCTTGTTTAATCTAATGTGTCTCACTTGTTATTATATCTACAATGAATGATTTAAATGATTGAAATCGTAAGTTCATATGTATACAAATCGGATCTATGCATTATTTGTTCCCTTGTAGCTAATCCAACAGTTGAACTTGTTGTTACATCTGTAATAATGATCTAAGGGATTGAAATCGTAATTTCGTGTCATAGAAGTGGGATTTAGTTGATCCATTTGATCACACATATTAAATTCAATGTGCTTAACATGTTGTTACGTTCATATTGAATGATTTAGTGGAATGAAATCTCAAGTTTAAATGAAAATGAATCATGCTCAAGTGATTCATTTGTGAACTTACAACAAATCTAATGTGTTTCCCATGTTATTCCATCTATAATGAATAATTCAAATGGTAGAAATCACAAGTTCATATGGATACAAATGAGATCTATGCATTAGCTTGATCTCTTGCAGTTAATCCAACGAGTTGAACTTGTAGCTACATATATAATGAGCGATCTAAGAGATTGAAATCACAAGTTCGTATCAATACAAGAGAGATTTAACTCATTCATTTGATCACACATATTTAATTGAATGTGGTTAACTTGTTGTTACATTCACATTGAATGATTTAGTGGATTGAAAGCACAAGTTTGTATGAAAATGAATGACATTCAACTCATTCATATGATCCCTTAAAGTTAATCTAATATGTTTCACTTGTTAAAATCACTAGTTTATATGAATATATGGGACCAATGCATTTGTTTGATCCCTTGTATCCAATTCAATGAGTTTTACTTATTATTACATCTATAATGAACGATTTAAGGGAATGAAATCACAAGTTCCTCACGATACGAGTGGGATTTAAGTGATTCTTTTGATCACACATAATTAATTAAATGTGCATAACTTGTTGTTTCATTAATATTTAATGATTTAGTGGTGTGAAAATGCAAGTTACTATGAAAATGGATGAGATTCAAGTGATTCATTTGCTCACTCATATTTAATCTAATGTGTCTTACATGTTATTACATCTACAATGAATGATTTAAATGACTGAAATCACAAATTCATATGTATACAAATGGGATCTATGCATTATTTGATCCCTTGTAGCTAATACAATTAGTTGAATTTGTTGTTACATCTATAATAATGATATAAGGGATTAAAATCAAATGTTCGTATCATAAAAGTGAGATTTAATTGTTCCATTTGATCACACATATTAAATTGAATGTGCTTAACATGTTGTTACATCCATATTGAATGATTTAGTGGATTGAAATCACATGTTTAATTTTAAATTAATGAGATTCATGTGATTCATTTGCTCACTTACAATAAATCTAATGTGTTTCACATGTTATTACATCTATAATGAATGATTCAAATGGTAGAAATCACAAGTTCATATGAATACAAATGAGATCTATGCATCAGTTTGATCTCTTGCAGTTAATCCAATGAGTTGAACTTGTAGTAACACATATAATGAATAATTTAAGGGATTGAAATCACAAGTTCGTGTCAATACGAGAGAGATTTAATTGATTCATTTGATCACACATATTTAATTGAATGTGGTTCACTTGTTGTCACATTCACATTGAATGATTTAGTGGACTGAAAGCACAAGTTTGTATGAAAATGAATGAGATTCAATTCATTCAAATGATCCCTTATAGTTAATCTAATATGTTTCACTCGTTATAATGTTTATACTGAATTATTTAAATTATTAAAATCTCTAGTTTAAATGGATACAAATGGGACCAATGCATTTGTTTGATCCTTTGTATCTAATCCAATGAGTTGAACTTGTAGTTACATATCTAAACGATCTAAGAGATTGAAATCACAAGTTCGTATCAATATGGGGGAGATTCAATTGATTCATTTGATGACATATTTAATTGAATGTGGTTAACTTGTTACTACATTCACATTGAATGATTTAGTGGATTGAAATCACAATTTTCTATGAAAATGAATGTGATCTGACTCATTCATATGATCCCTTATAGTTAATCAAAATATTCACTTGTTATAATGTCTATAATGAATTATTTGAATTATTAAAATCACTAGTTTATATGGATACAAATGAGACCAATGCATTTGTTTGATCCCTTGTATCTAATCCAATGAGTTGAACTTATAGTTAAATCTCTAACGAACGATCTAAGAGATTGAAATCACAAGTTCTCTCAATACGAGTGGGATTTGAGAGATTCTTTTGATTATACATATTTAATTGAGTGTGGTTAACTTGTTGTTACATTTACATTGAATGATTTAGTGGAATGAAAGCATAAGTTTGTATGAAAATGGAAACTCATTCATATGATCCCTTATAGATAATCTAATATTCACTTTTTATAATGTCTATAACAAATTATTTAAAAAATTAAAAATCAGTAGTTTATATGGATACAAATGGGACCAACGCATTTGTTTGATCTCTTCTCTCTAATTCAATGAGTTTAAATTCTTATTACATCTATAGTGAACAATTTAAGAAAATGAAAACACACGTTCCTCTCAATACGAGTGGGATTTAAGTAATTCTTTTGATAACACAAATTTAATGAATTGTGCTTAACTTGTTGTTACATTAATATTGAATGATTTAGTGAATTGAAACCACAAGTTCAACTGAAAATGAATGAGATTCAAGTGATTCATTTGCTCACTCATATTTAATCTAATGTGCCTCACTTGTTATTACATCTACAATGAATGATTTAAATGATTGAAATCACAAGTTCATATGTATACAAATGGGATCTATGCATTATTTGATCCCTTGTAGCAAATCCAATCAGTTGAACTTGTTGTGATATCTATAATAATGATCTAAGGGATTGAAATCATATGTTCGTATCATAAAAGTCAGATTTATTTGATCCATTTGATGAGACATATTAAATTGAATGTGCTTAACATGTTGTTACATCCATATTGAATGATTTAGTAGATTGAAATCACAAGTTTAATTGAAAATGAATGAGATTCAAGTGATTCATTTGCTCACTTACAGTAAATCTAATGTATTTCACATGTTATTACATCTACAAATGATTCGAATGGTAGAAATCACAAGTCCATATGGATACAAATGAGATCTATGCATTAGTTTGATCTTTTGCAGTTAATCCAATGAGTCGAACTTGTAGTTACATA
Source organism: Nymphaea thermarum (assembly GCA_011799765.1). NCBI lineage: Eukaryota > Viridiplantae > Streptophyta > Magnoliopsida > Nymphaeales > Nymphaeaceae > Nymphaea > Nymphaea thermarum. The sequence continues at coordinate 43,155 of JAANDH010000540.1, forward strand.
TACAATGAACGATTAAAGAGATTGAAATCACAAGTTTGTATCAATACGAGAGAGATTAAATTGATACATTAGATCACACATACTAAATTGAATGTGGTTAGCTTGCTGTCACATTCACATTGTATGATTTAGTGGATTGAAAGCACAAGTTTGTATGAAAATAAATGAGATTCAACTCATTCATATGATCTCTTATAGTTAATCTAATATGTTTCACTTGTTATAATGTCTATAATGAATGATTTAAATGATTAAAATCACTAGTTTATATGGATACAAATGGGACCAATGCATTGTTTGATCCCTTTTATCTAATTCAATGAGTTGAACTTGTGGTTACATCTCTAACGAACGATCTAAGAGCTTGAAATCAAAAGTTTTTATCAATACCAAGGAAATTTAATTGATTGATTTAATTAATTAATTGAATGATGTTAACTTATTGTTACATTCACATTGAATGATTTAGTGGACTGAACTCACAATTTTGTATGAAAATGAATGAGATTCAACTCATTCATATAATCCCTTGTAGTTAATCTAATATGTTTCGCTTGTTATAATGTCTATGAGTGATTAAAATTTTTAAAATTACTAGTTTTGTGAATACAAATGAGACCAATGCATTTGTTTGATCCCTTGTATCAAATCCAATGAGTTACACTTGTAGTTACATCTCTAACGAACGATATAAGAGATTGAAATCAAAAGTTTGTATCTATATGGGGGAGATTTAATTGATTCATTTGATCACATATATTTAATTGAATGTGGTTAACTTGTTGTTACATTTACATTGAATGATTTAGTGGATTGAAAGCACAAGTTTGTATGAAAATAAATGAGATTCAACTCATTCATATGACCCTATATAGTTAATCTAATATTGACTTGTTATAATGTGTACAATGAACGATTTAAGTGTTTAAAATCACTAGTTTATATGGATGCAAATGCGACCAACGCATTTGTTTGATCCCTTGTATCTAATTCAATGAGTTTAACTTCTTATTACATCAATTGTGAACGATTTAAGGGAATGAAATCAAAAGTTCCTCTCAATACAAGTGGGATTTAAGTGATTCTTTTGATCACACATATTTAATGAAATGTACTAAACTTGTGAATTGAAACCACAAATTTAAATGAAAATGAATGAGATTGTATTGATTCATTTCATCTCTCATATTTAATCTAATGTGTCTCACTTGTTATTACATCTATAATTAATGACTGAAATGATTGAAATCACAAGTTCATCTGAATACAAATGGGATCTACGCATTACTTGATCCCTCGTTGCTAATCCAATCAGTTAAACTTGTTGTTACATCTATAATAATGATCTAAGAGATTGAAATCACATGTTTGTATCATAAAAGTGGGAAGTAATTGATCCATTGATCTCACATATTAAATTGAATGTGCCTAAAATGTTGTTACATCCATATTGAATGATTTAGTAGATTGAAATCACAAGTTTAATAGAAAATGAATGAGATTCAAGTGATTCATTTTCTCACTTACAGTAAATCTAATGTGTTTCACATGCTATTACATGTATAATGAATGATTGAAATGGCATAAATCACAAGTCCATATGGATACTAATGAGATCTATGCTTTAGTTTGATCTCTTGTCGTTAATCCAATGAGTCGAACTTGTCGTTACATATATAATGAATGATTTAAGAGATTGAAATCACAAGTTTGTATCAATACGAGAGAGATTTAATTGATTCATTAGATCACACATATTAAATTGAATGTGGTTAAATTGCTGTCACATTCACATTGAATGATTTAGTGGATTGAAAGCATGAGTTTGTATGAAAATGAATGAGATTCAACTCATTCATATGATCCATTATAGTTAATCTAATATGTTTCACTAGTTATAATGTCTATAGTGAATGATTTAAATGATTAAAATCACTAGTTTATATGGATACAAATGGCACCAATGCATTTGTTTGGTCCCTTCTATCTAATGCAATGAGTTGAACTTATGGTTACATCTCTAACGAATGATCTAAGAGATAGATAGTATCAGTACGATCAAGATTTAATTGATTGATTTGATCACACATAATTAATTGAATGAGGTTAACTTGTTGTTACATTCACATTGAATGACTTAGCAGAGTGAAATCACAATTTTGTATGAAAATGAATGAGATTCGACTCATTCTTATAATCCCTTATAGTTAATCTAATAAGTTTCACTTGTTATAACGTCTATAATGAATGATTAAAATGATTAAAATCACTAATTTATATGGATACAAATGAGACCAATGCATTTTTTTTGATCCCTTGTATCTAATCCAATGAGTTGAACTTGTTACATCTCTAACAAACGATCTAAGAGATTGAAATCAAAAGTTCGTATCAATACGAGGGAGATTTAATTAATTGGTTTGATCACACATATGTAATTGAATGAGGTTAACTTGTTGTTACATTCACATTGAATGATTTAGTGGACTGAAATCACAATTTTGAATGAAAATGAATGAGATTCAACTCATTCATATGATCCCTTATAGTTAATCTAATATTCACTTGTTATAATGTTTATAATGAATGATTTAAGTGATTAAAATCACAAGTTTATATGGATACAAATAAGACCAACACATTTGTTTGATCCCTTGTATCTAATCTAATGAGTTTAACTTTTTTTTACATCAATAGTGAACGATTTAAGGGAATGAAATCACAAGTTCCTCTCAATACGAGTGAGATTTAAATGATTCTTTTGATCACACATATTTTATGAAATGTGCAATACTTGTGAATTGAAACCCCAAGTTTAAATTAAAATGAATGAGTTTCAAGTGATTCATTTGATCACTCATATTTAATCTAATGTGTCTCACTTGCTATTACATCTACAATGAATGATTTAAATGATTGAAGTCACAAGTTCATATGTATACAAATGGGATCTATGCATTACTTGATCCCTTGTTGTTAATCCAATCAGTTAAACATGTTGTTGCATCTATAATACTGACCTGAGGGATTGAAATCATATGTTCATATCATAAAAGTGCGATTTATTTGATCCATTAGATCACACATATTAAATTGAATGTGCTTAACATGTTGTTACATTCATATTGAATGATTTAGTAGATTGAAATCACAAGTTTAATTGAAAATGAATGAGATTCAAGTGATTTATTTGCTCACTTACAGTAAATCTAATGTGTTTGACATGTTATTACATGTATAATGAATGATTCAAATGGTAGAAATCACAAGTCCATATGGATACAAATGAGATCTATGCATTAGCTTGATCTCTTGCAGTTAAATTCAATGACTCGAACTTGTAGTTACATATATAATGAACGATTTAAGAGATTGAAATCACAAGTTTGTATCAATACGAGAGAGATTTAATTGATTCATTAGATCACACATATTAAATTGAATGTGGTTAACTTGCTGTCACATTCACATTGAATGATTTAGTGGATTGAAAGCACAAGTTTGCCTGAAAATGAATGAGATTCAACTCATTCATATGACCCCTTATAGTTAATGTAATATGTTTCACTTGTTATAATGTCTATAATGAATTATTTAAATGATTAAAATCACTAGCTTATATAGATAGAAATGAGAACAATGCATTTGTTTGGTCCTTTCTATCTAATGCAATGTGTTGAACTTGCGGTTAAATATCTAACGAATGATCTAAGAGATTGAAATCAAAAGTTCGTATCAATACGATGAAGATTGTAATTGAATGAGGTTAACTTGTTGTTACATTCACATTGAAAGATTTAGTGGACTGAAATCATAATTTTACATGAAAATGAATGAGATTCAACTCATTCATATAATCCTTTATAGTTAATCTAGTATGTTTCACTTGTTATAATGTCTATAATGAACGATTAAAATGATTAAAATCACTAGTTTATATGGATACAAATGAGACCAATGCATTTGTTTGATCCCTTGTATCTAATCTAATGAGTTGAACTTGTAGTTACATCTCTAATGAACGATATAAGAGATTGAAATCAAAAGTTCGTATCAATACAGGGGAGATTTAATTGATTCATTTGATCACACATATTTAATTGAATGTGGTTAACTTGTTGTTCAATTTACATTGAATGATTTAATGGATTGAAAGCACAAGTTTGTATGAAAATGAATGAGTTTCAACTCATTCATATGATCCCTTATAGTTAATCTAAATTCACTTGTTATAATGTCAATAATGAACGATTTAATTGATTTAAATCACAAGTTTATATGGATACAAATGGGACCAACACATTTATTTGATCCCTTGTATCAAATTCAATGAGTTTAACTTCTTATTACATCAATAGTGAACGATTTAATGGAATGAAATCAGAAGTTCCTCTCAAAAGGAGTGGGATTTAAGTGATTCTTTTGATCACACATATTTAATGAAATGTGCTTAACTTGTGAATTGAAGCCACAAGTTTAAATGAAAATGAATGAGATTCTAGTGATTCATTTGATCACTCATATTTAATCTAATGTGTCTCACTTGTTATTACATCTACAATGAATGATTTAAATGATTGAAATCACAAGTTCATATGTATACAAATGGGATCTATGCATTAATTGATCCCTCTTTGCTAATCCAATCAGTTAAACAAGTTGTTACATCTACAATAATGATCTAAGCGATTGAAATCATATGTTTGTATCGTAAAAGTGGGATTTAATTGATCCATTTGATCACACATATTGAATTGAATATGCTTAACATGTTGTTACATCCATATTGAATGAGTTAGTGGATTGAAATCACAAGTTTACTTCTGTAATGAATGATTCAAATGGTAGAAATCACAAGTTCATATGGATACATATGAGATCCTTGCATTAGTTTAACCTCTTGCAGTTAATCCAATGAGTTAAACTTGTAATTACATATATAATGAATGATTTCAGAGATTGAAGTCAGAAGTTCGTGTCAATACGAGAGATATTTAATTGATACATTTTAGTTAATCTAATATGTTTCACTTGTTATAATGTCTATAATGAATGATTTAAATAATTAAAATCACTAGTTTATATGGACACAAATGGGACCAAGGCATTTGTTTGATCCCCTGCAGCTAATCAAATGAGTTGAACTTGTAGTTACATATATAATGAAAGATTTAAGAGATTAAAGTCACAAGTTCGCGCCAATATGAGAGAGATTTAATTGATTCAATTGGTCACACATATTTAATTGAATGTGGTTAACTTGTTGTTACATTCACATTGAAGGATTTAGTGTAGAATGTGCTTAACATGTTGTTACATCCATATTGAATGATTTAGTGGATTGAAATCACAAGTTTAATTGAAAATGAATGAGATTCAAGTGATTCATTAGTTCACTAATAGTAAATTTAATGTGTTTCACATGTTATTACATTTATAATGAATGATTCAAATGGTAGAAATCACAAGTTAATCTATGCATTAGTTTGATCTCTTGCAGTTAATTCAATGAGTTGAACTTGTTGTAACATATATAATGAATGATCTTAGAGATTGAAATCACAAGTTTCTATCAATACTTGAGAGATTTAGTTGATTCATTTGATCACACATATTTAATTGAATTTTGTTAACTTGTTGTTACATCCACATTGAGTGATTTAGTGGATTGAAAGCACAACTTTGTATGAAAGTGAATGAGATTCAACTCATTCATGTGATCCCTTATAGTTAATCTAATATGTTTCACTTGTTATAATGTCTATAATGAATGATTTAACTGATTAATATCAGTAGTTTATTTGGACACAAATGGGACCAATGCATTTGTTTGATTCCTTGCATCTAATCCAATGAGTTCAACTTGTAGTTACATCTCTAACGAACGATCTATGAGATTGAAATCAGAAGTTCGTATCAATACGGGGGAGAGTTAATTGGTTGATTTGATCACACATATTTAATTGAATATGGTTAGCTTGTTGTTACATTCAAATGATTTAGTGGATTGAAAGCACAAGTTTGTATGAAGTTGAATGAGATTCAACTCATTCATATGATCCCTTGTAGTTAAACTCTAATATGTTTCACTTGTTATAATGTCTATAATGAATCAACTTAATGATTAAAATCACTAGTTTATATGGATACAAATGGGACCAATACATTTGTTTGATCCCTTCTATCTAATCCAACGAGTTGAACTTGTAGTTACTTCTCTGACGAACGGTCTAAGAGATTGAAATCAAAAGTTCGTATCAATATGGGGGAGATTGAATTGTATGATTCGATCACACATATTCAATTGAATGTGCTTAACTTGTTGTCACATTTATATTGAATGATTTAGTGGATTGAAATCACAAGTTTAATTGAAAATGAATGAGATTCAAGTGATTCATTTGTTCACTAATAGTAAATCTAATGTGTTTCACATGTTATTACATCTACAATCAATGTTTCAAATGGCAGAAATCACAAGTTAATCTATGCATTAGTTTGATCTCTAGCAGTTACTTCAATGAGTTGAACTTGTTGTAACATATATAATGAACGATCTTAGAGATTGAAATCACAAGTTCGTATCAATACGTGAGAGATTTAATTGATTCATTTGATCACACATATTTAATTGAATGTGGTTAACTTGTTGTTACATCCACATTGAATGATTTAGTGGACTGAGAGCACAAGTTTGTATGAAAGTGAATGAGATTCAACTCATTCATGTGTTCCCTCATAGTTAATCTAATATCTTTTACTTGTTATAATGTCAATAATGAATGATTTAACTGATTAAAATCACTAGTTTATATGGATCCAAATGGGACCAATGCATTTGTTTGATCTCTTGTATCCAATCCAATGAGTTGAACTTGTATTTACATCTCTAACGAACGATCTAAGAGATTGAAATCAGAAGTTCATTTCAGTACGGGAGAGATTTAATTAGTTGATTTGATCACACATATTTAATTGAATGGGGTTAGCTTCTTGTTACATTCAAAAGATTTAGTGGATTGAAAAGCACAAGTTTGTATGAAGTTTAATGAGATTCAACTCATTCATATGATCCCTTGTAGTTAAAATGTAATATGTTTCACTTGTTGTAATGTCTATAATGAATGATTTTAGTTATTAAAATCACTAGTCTATATGGATACAAATGGGACCAATGCATTTGTTTGATCCCTTCTATCTAATCCAATGAGTTGAACTTGTAGTTACTTCTCTAACGAACGGTCTAAGAGATTGAAATCAAAAGTTCATATCAATACGGGGGAGATTGAATTGATTGATTCGATCACACATATTAAATTGAATGTGCTTAACATGTTGTCACATCTATATTGAATGATTTAGTGGATTGAAATCACAAGTTTAATTGAAAATGAATGAGATTCAAGTGATTCATTTGTTCACTAACAGTAAATCTAATG
>JAANDH010000540.1:50727-96976 GCA_011799765.1 Nymphaea thermarum
TTAATCTATGCATTAATTTGATCTCTAGCAGTTACTTCAACGAGTTGAACTTGTTGTTACATATATAATGAACGATCTTAGAGATTGAAATCACAAGTTCCTATCAATACGTGAGAGATTCAATTGATTCATTTGATCACACATATTTAATTGAATGTGGTTAACTTGTTGTTACATCCACATTGAATGATTTAGTGGACTGAAAGCACAAGTTTGTATGAAAGTGAATGAGATTCAACTCATTCATGTGTTCCCTCATAATTAATCTAATATGTTTCACTTGTTATAATATCTATAATGAATGATTTAACTGATTAAAATCACTAGTTTATATGGATCCAAATGGGACAATTGCATTTGTTTTATCCCTTGTATCCAATCCAATGAGTTCAACTTGTATTTACGTCTCTAACGAACGATCTAAGAGATTGAAATCAGAAGTTTGTTTCAATACGAGGGAGATTTTATTGATTGATTTGATCACACATATTTAATTGAATGTGGTTCGCTTGTTGTTACATTCAAATGATTTAGTGGATTGAAAGCATAAGTGTGTATGAGGTTGAATGAGATTCAACTCGTTCATATGATCCCATGTAGTTAAAATCTAATATGTTTCACTTGTTATAATGTCTATAATGAATGATTTTAATTATTAAAATCACTAGTTTATATGGATACAAAAGGGACCAATGCATTTGTTTGATCCCTTCTATCTAATCCAATGAGTTGAACTTGTAGTTACTTATCTAACGAACGGTCTAAGAGATTGAAATCAAAAGTTCGTATAAGTACGGGGGAGATTAAATTGATTGATTCGATCACACATATTAAATTGAATGTGCTTAACATGTTGTCACATCTATATTGAATGATTTAGTGGATTGAAATCACAAGTTTAATTGAAAATGAATGAGATTAAAGTGATTCATTTGTTCACTAACAGTAAATCTAATGTGTTTCACATGTTATTACATCTATAATGAATGATTCAAATGGTAGAAATTACAAGTTAATCTATGCATTAGTTTGATCTCTAGCAGTTACTTCAATGAGTTGAACTTGTTGTTACATATATAATGAACGATCTTACAGATCAAAATCACAAGTTCGTATCAATACGTGAGAGATTTAAGTGATTCATTTGATCACACATATTTAATTGAATGTGGTTAACTTGTTGTTACATCCACATTCAATGATTTAGTGGACTGCAAGCACAAGTTTGTATGAAAGTGAATGAGATTCAACTCATTCATGTGTTCCCTTATAGTTAATCTAATATGTTTCACTTGTTATAATGTCTATAATGAATGATTTAACTGATTAAAATCACTAGTTTATATGGATCCAAATGGGACCAATGCATTTGTTTGATCCCTTGTATCCAATCCAATGAGTTCAACTTGTATTTACAACTCTAACGAACGATCTAAGAGATTGAAATCGAAAGTTCGTTTCAATACAGGGGAGATTTAATTAGTTGATTTGATTACACATATTTAATTCAATGGGGTTAGCTTGTTGTTACATTCACATTGATAGATTTATTTGATTGAGATCACAATTTTGTATGAAAATGAATGAGATCCAACTCATTCATATGATCTCTTATAGTTAATCTAATATTCACATTTTATAATGTCTAAAATGAATGATTTAAATGATTAAAATCACTAGTTTATATAGATACAAATGAGATAAATGCATTTGTTTGATCCCTTGTATCTAATCCATTGAGTTTAACTTCTTATTACATCTATAGTGAATGATTTCAGGGAATGAAATCACAAGTTCCTCTCAATACGAGTGGGATTTAAGTGATTCTTTTGATCACACATATTTAACTAAATGTGCTTAACTTGTTGTTACATCCATATTGAATAATTTAGTGGATTGAAATCAAGCGTTTAAATAAAAATGAATGAGATTCAAGTGATTCATTTGTTCACTCATATTTAATCTAATGCATCTCACTTGTAATTACATCTACAATGAATGATTTAAATAATTGAAATCACAAGTTCATATGTATACAAATGGGGTCAATGCATTATTTGTTCCCTTGTAGCTAATCCAATCAGTTGAACTTGTTGTTACATATGTAATAAGGATGTAAGGGATTGAAATCATAAGTTCGTATCATAAAGGTGGGATTTAATTGATCCATTCGATCACTCTTGTTAAATTGAATGTGCTTAACATGTTGTTAGTTTGATCTTGAATGATTTCATGCATTGAAATCACAAGTTTAATTGAAAAGGAATCAAGTGATTCATTTGCTCACTTACAATAAATCTAGTGTGTTTCAAATGGTAGAAATCACAAGTTCATATGGATACAAATGAGGTCTATGCATTAGTTTGATCTCTTGTTGTTAATCAAATGAGTTGAACTTGTCGTTACATATATAATGAACGATCTAAGAGATTGAAATCACAATTTTGTGCCAACACTAGAGAGATTTAATTGATTCATTTGATCACACATATTTAATTGAATGTGGCTAACTTGTTGTTACATTCACATTGAATGATTTAGTGGATTGAAACCATAAGTTTATTAGAAAATGAATGAGATTCAACTCATTCATATGATCCCTTATAGTTAATCTAATATGTTTCACTTGTTATAATGTCTATAATGAATGATTTAAATGATTAAAATCACTAGTTTATATGGATACAAATGAGACAAATGCATTTATTTGATCCCTTGTATCTAATCCAATGAGCTGAACTTGTAGTTACGTCTCTAACGAACGATCTAAGAGATTTAAATCAAAAGTTCGTATCAATTTGGGGGAGATTTAATTAATTCATTTGATCACATATATTTAATTGAATGTGGTAAACTTGTTGTTATGGACACAAATGAGATCTATGCATTAGTTTAATATCTTGCAGTTTATCCAATGAGTTGAACTTGTAGTTACATATATAATAAACAATTTTAGGGATAGGAATCGAAAGTTCGTATCAATACGAGAGAGATTTAATTTATTCATTTGATCACACATATTTAATGGAATGTGGTTAACTTGTTGTTACATTCACATTGAATGATTTAGTGGATTGAATGCACAAGTTTATATAAAAATGAATGAGATTCAACTCATTCATATGATCGCTTATAGTTAATCTAATATGCTTCATTTGTTATAATGTCTATAATGAATGATTTCAATGGCAGAAATCAAAATTTCATATAGATACAAATGAGATGTATGCATTAGTTTGATCTCTTACAATTAATCAAATGAGTTGAACTTGTAGTTACATATATAATGAACGATTTAAGCGATTGAAATCACAAGTCCACATCAATAAGAGAGATTTAATTGATTCATTTGATCACACATATTTAATTTAATGTGGTTAACTTGTTGTTACATTCACATTGAATGATTTAGTGGATTGAAAGCACAAGTTTGTAAGAAAATGAATAAGATTCAACTCATTCATATGATCCCTTACAGTTAATATAATATGCTTCACTTGTTATAATGTCTATAATGAATTATTTAAATATTTAAAATCACTAGTTTATATGAATACAAATGGGATCAATGCATTTGTTTGATCCTTAGCATCTAATCCAACGAGTTGAACTTGTAGTTACATCTCTAACGAACGATCTAAGAGATTGAAATCACAAGCTCATATCAAAACGAAAAGGATTTTATTGATTCATTTGATCACACAAAGATTTAATTGAATGTGGTCAACTTGTTGTTACATTCACGTTGAATGATTTAGTGGATTGAAAGCACAAGTTTGTATGAAAATTAATGAGATTCAACTCATTCATATGATCCCTTATAGTTAATCTAATATGTTTCACTTGTTATAATGTTTACATCGGATGACTTAAATGATTAAAATCACTAGTTTATGTGGATACAATGGGGTCCAATGCATTTGTTTGATCCTTTGTATCTAAACCAATGAGTTTAACTTGTTATTACATATATAGTGAATGATTTAAGGGAATGAAATCACAAGTTCCTCTCAATATGTGTGGGATTTAAGTGATTCTTTTGATCACACATATTAATTAAATGTGCTTAAGTTGTTGTTACATCCATATTGAATGATTTAGTGGATTGAAACCACAAGTTTAAATGAAAATGAATGAAATAACTCATTCATATGATCCCTTATAGTTAATCTAATATGTTTCACTTGTTATTACATCTACAATGAATGATTTAAATGATTGATATCTTAAGCTCATATGTATACAAATGGGATCTATTCATTATTTGTTCCCTTGTTGCTAATGCAATCAGTTGAACTTGTTGTTATATCTATAATAATGATCTATTGGCTTGAAATCATAAGTTTGTGTCATAGAAGTGGGATTTAATTGATCTATTTCATTGCACATATTAAATTCAATGTGCTTAACATGTTGGTAAATTCATATTGAACGATTTAGTGGAATGAAATCACAAGTTTATATGGTAGAAATCACAATTTGATATGGATACAAATGAGATCTATGGATTAGCTTGATCTCTTGTAGTTAATCCAATCAGTTGAACTTGTAGCAGCATATATAATGAGTGATCTAAGAGATTGAAATCACAAGTTCGTATCAATAAGAGAGAGATTTAATTGATTCATTTGATCACACATATTTAATTGAATGTGGTTAACTTGTTGTTACATTCACATTAAATGATTTAGTGTATTGAAAGCACAAGTTTGTATGAAAATGAATGACATTCAACTCATTCATATGATCCCTCATAGTTGATCTAATATGTTTCACTTGTTATAATGTCTATAATGAATTATTTAAATGATTAAAATCACTAGTTTATATGAATACAAATAGGACCAATGCATTTGTTCTTATTACATCTATAGTGAACGATTTAAGGGAATGAAATCACAAGTTCCTCTCAATACGAGTGGGATTTAAGTGATTCTTTTGATCACACATAATTAATTAAATGTGCATAACTTGTTGTTTCATTAATATTGAATGATTTTGTGGATTGAAACCACAAGTTACTATGAAAATGAATGAGATTCAAGTGATTCATTTGCTCACTCATATTTAACATAATGTGTCTCACATGTTATTACATCTACAATGAATGATTTAAATGATTGAAATCACAAGTTCATATGTATACAAATGGAATCTATGCATTATTTGAACACTTGTAGCTAATCCAATTTGTTGAACTTGTTGTTACATCTATAATAATGATGTAAGGGATTACAATCAAATGTTCATATCATAAAAGTGAAACTTAATTGATCCATTTGGTCAGATATATTAAATTGAATGTGCTTAACATGTTGTTACATCCATATTGAATGATTCAATGGATTGAAATCACAAGTTTAATTGAAAGTTAAAAAGATTCAAGTGATTCATTTGCTCACTTACAGTAAATCTAATGTGTCTCACATGTTATTACATCTTTAATGAATGATTCAAATGATAGAAATCACAAGTTCATATGAATACAAATGAGATCTATGCATTAGTTTGATCTCTTACAGTTAATCCAACGAGTTGAACTTGTAGTAACATATATAATGAATAATTTAAGAGATTGGAATCATAAGTTTGTATCAATACGAGAGAGATTTAATTGATTCATTTGATTACACATATTTAATTGAATGTGGTAAACTTGTTACATTCACATTGAATGATTTAGTGGATTGAAAGCACAAGTTTGTATGAAAATGAATGAGATTCAACTCATTCAAATGATCCCTTATAGTTAATCTAATATGTTTCACTCGTTATAACGTTTATAATGAAAGATTTAAATGATTAAAATCACTAGTTTATATGGATACAAATGGGACCAAAGCATTTGTTTGATCCCTTGTATCTAATCCAATGTGTTGAAATTGTAGTTTCATATCTAACGAACGGTCTAAGAGATTGAAATCACAAGTTTGCCTGAATACGGGTGAGATTTAATTGATTCATTTGATCACACATATTTAATTGAATGTGGTTAACTTGTTGTTACATTCAAATTGAATAATTTCGTGGATTGAAAGCACAAGTTTGTATGAAAATGAATGAGATTCAACTCATTCATATGATCCCTTATGGTTTAAATGATTAAAATCACTAGTTTATACCGATACAAATGGGACCAATGCATTTGTTTGATCCCTTGTACTTAATCCAATTAGTTGAACTTGTAGTTACATCTCTAATGAACGATCTAAGAGATTGAAATCAAAAGTTCATATCAATATGGGGGAGATTTAATTGATTCATTTGATCACACATATTTAATTGAATGTGGTTAACTTGTTGTTACATTCACATTGAATGATTTAGTGGATTGAAAGCACAAGTTTGTATGAAAATGAATGAGATTCAACTCATTCATATGATCCCTTGTAGTTAATCTAATATGTTTTACTTGTTATAATGTCTATAATGAATGATTTAAAAGCACAAGTTTGTTTGATCCCTTGTACCTAATCCAATTAGTTGAACTTGTATTTACATCTCCAACGAACGATCTAAGAGATTGAAATCAAAAGTTCGTATCAATATGGAAAAGATTTAACATATGAAATTAACAACAAGGGATCATATGAATGAGTTGAATCTCATTCATTTTCATACAAACTTGTGATTTCAATCCACTAAATCATTTAATGTGAATATAACAACAAGTTAACCACATTTAATTAAATATGTGTGACCAAATGAATCAATTAAATCTCTCTCGTATTGATACGAACTTGTGATTTCAATCTCTTAGATCCTTCGTTGGAGATGTAACTACAAGTTCATTCAATTAAATATGTGTGATCAAGAGAATCACATAAATCCCACTCGTATTGGTAGGAACTTGTGATTTCAATCCCTTAAATCGTTCACTGTAGACGTAACAAGAAGTTAAACTCATTGGATTAGATACAAGGGATCAAACAAATGCATTGGTCCCATTTGTATACATATAAACAAGTGATTTTAATATTTCAATAATTCATTTTATACACTATAACAAGTGAAACATATTAGATTAACTATTGGGGTTCATATGAATGAGTTGAATCTCATTCATTTTCTTACAAACTTGTGCTTTCAATCCACTAAATCAATTAATGTGAATGTAACAACAAGTTAACTACATTCAATTAAATTTGTGTAATCAAATGAATCAATTAAATCTCCCCTGTATTGATACGAACTTGTGATTTAAATCTCTTAGATCGTTCGTTAGAGATGTAACTCCAAGTTCAACTCATTGGCTTAAATACAAGGGTTTGAACAAATGCATTGGTCCCATTTGCATCCACATAAAACAGTGATTTTAATCATTTAAATCATTCATGATAGACATTTTAACAAGTGAAACATATTAGATTAATCGTATGGGATCATATGACTGAGCTGAATCTCATACATTTTCTTACAAACTTGTGCTTTCAATCCAGTAAATCATTCAATGTGAATGTAACAACATGTTGACCACATTCAATTAAATATGTGTGATCAAATGAATCAATTAAATCTCTCTTGTATTGATACAAACTTGTGATTTCAATCTCTTAGATCCTTCGTAAAAGATGTAACTACAAGTTCATTCAATTAAATATGTGTGATGAATAGAATCACTTAAATCCCACTCGTATTGATAGGAACTTGTGATTTCAATCCCTTAAATCAATCAATATTGATGTAACAAGAAGTTAAACTCATTGGATTATATACAAGGGATCAAACAAATGCATTGGTCCCATTTGTGTACACATAAACTAGTGATTTTAATCATTTAAATAATTCATTATAGACATTATAACATGTGAAACATATTAGATTAACCAAAAGGGATCATATGAATGAGTTGAATCTCATTCATTATCATACAACCGTGTGACTTGAATCTACTAAATCATTCAATGTCAAAGTAACAACAAGTTGACCACATTCCATTAAATATGTGTGATCAAATGAATCAATCAAATCTCTCTTGTATTGATACGAACTTGTGATTTTAGTCTCTTACATCCTTCATTAGAGATGTAACTACATCTTCATTCAATTAAATATGTGTGATCAGGAGAATTACTTAAATCGCACTCGAATTGATTGAAATTTGTGATTACAATCCCCTAAATCGTTCAATATAGATGTAACAAGAAGTTAAACTCATTGGATTAGACACAAGGGATCAAACAAATGCATTGGTCCCATTTGTATACATATAAACTAGTGATTTTAATCATTTAAATAATCCATTATGGACATTTTAATAAGTGAAACATATTAGATTAACCAAAATGGATCATTAGAATGAGTTGAATCTCATTCATTTTTGTACAAGTTTGTGATTTCAATCCACAAAATCATTCAATGTCAATGTAGAAAACAAGTTAACCACAGTCAATTAAATATGTGTTATAAGATGAATCAATTAAATTTCGCTCGTATTGATACGAACTTGTGATTTCAATCTCTTAGACCGTTCGTTAGAGATGTAACTACAAGTTCAACTCATTGGATAAGTTACAAGGGATCAAAGAAATTCATTGATCCCATTTGTATCTATATAAAGTAGTGAATTTAATCATTTAAATCATTTATTATAGATATTATAACAAGTTAAACATGTTAGATTAACAATATGGGATCATATGAATGAGTTGAATCTCATTCATTTTCAAACAAACTTGTGATTTCAATCCACTAAATCATTCAATGTGAATATAACAACAAGTTAACCACATTCAATTAAATATCTGTGACCAAGTGAATCATTTAAATCTCTATCATATTGTTACGAACTTGTGATTTCATTCTCTTAGATCATTTGTTAGAGATATAACTACAAGTTCAACTCATTGAATTAGATATAAGGGATCAAACAAATGTATTTGTCCCATTTGTATCCATATAAAGCAGAGATTTTGATAATTTAAATAATTCATTATAGTCATTATAACGAGAAAAGTTATTAGAGTAACTAAACGAGATGATATGAATGAGATGAATTACATTCATTTTCATACAAACTTAATCATTTAAATCATTCATAGTAGATGTAATAACAAGTGAGACACACTATATTAAATATAAGTGAGCAATGAATCACTTGAATCTCATTCATTTTCTTTTAAACTTGTCATTTATATCCACTAAATCATTCAACATGGATGTAACAACAAGTTAAGCACATTCAATTAAATATGTGTGATCAAGAGAATCACTTAAATCCCACTCGTATTGATAGGAACTTGTGATTTCAATCCCTTAAATGGTTCAATATATATGTAACAAGAAGCTAAACCCATTGGAATAGATACAAGGTTTCAAAAAAATGCATTGGTCCCACTTGTATACATATAAAATAGTGATTTTAATCATTTAAATAATTTATTATACACATTATAACAAGTAAAACACATTAGATTAAAATAATGAGATCATATGAATGAGTTGAATCTCATTTATTTTCATACAAGTTTGTGATTTCAATCCACAAAATCATTCCATTCATTTTCAAACAACTTTGTGATTTCAATCCACAAAATCATTCAATGTGAATGTAACAACAACTTAACTACATTCAATTAAATATGTGTGATCAAATGAATCAATTAAATCTCTCTCCTATTGATACGAACTTGTGATTTCAATATCTTAGAACGTTCGTTAGAGATATAACTACAAGTTCAACTCATTGGATTAGTTACAAGGGATCAAACAAATGCATTGGTCCCATTTGTATATATATAAACTGGTGATTTTAATGATTTAAATCATTCATTATAGACATTATAACAAGTTAAACATATTATATTAACAATATGGGATCATATGAATGACTTGAAACTCATTCATTTTCATACAAACTTGTGATTTCAATTCATTAAATCATTCAATGTGAATATAACAACAAGTTAACCACATTCAATTAAATATGTGTGACCAAATGAATCAACTAAATTTCTCCCGTATTGATACGAACTTGTGATTTCAATCTCTTAGACTGTTCATTAGAGATGTAGCTACAAATTCATCTCATTAGATTAGATATAAGGGATCAAACAAATGCATTGGCCCCATTTGTATCCATATAAACTAGAGATTTTGATCATTTAAATCATTCATTATAGACATTATAACAAGTGAAGCATACTAGATTAAATAAAAAGGATCTTATGAATGAGATGAATCACATTCATTTTCATACAAACTTGTCATTTAAATCATTTAAATCATTCATTATTGATGTAATAACAAGTGAGACACAATAGATTAAATATAAGTGAGCAATGAATCACTTGAATCTCATTCATTTTCTTTTAAACTTGTCATTTATATCCACTAAATCATTCAATATGTATGTAACAACAAGTTAAGCACATTCAATTAAATATGTGTGATCAGGTGAATCACTTAAATCTCAATCGTATTGATAAGAAATTGTGATTTTAATCACTTAAATCATTCACTATAGATGTAACAAAAAGTTAAACCCATTGGTTTAGATACAAGGGATCAAACAAAGGCATTGGTCACATTTGTATACATATAAAATAGTGATTTTAATCATTTAAATAATTCAATATACACATTCATATAAGTTTGTGATTTCAATCCACAAAATCATTCAACGTGAATGTAACAACAAGTCAACCGCACTCAATTAGATATGTGTGATCAAACGAATCAATTAAATCTCTCTCGTATTGATACGAACTTGTGATTTCAATCTCTTAGACCGTTCGTTAGAGATGTAACTACAAGTTCAACTCATTGGATTAGTTATAAAGGATCAAACAAATGCATTGGTCCAACTTGTATCTATATAAACTGGTGATTTTAATGATTTAAATCATTCATTATAGACATTATAACAAGTTAAACATATTATATTAACAATATGGGATCATATGAATGACTTGAAACTCATTCATTTTCATACAAACTTGTGATTTCAATTCATTAAATCATTCAATGTGAATATAACAACAAGTTAACCACATTCAATTAAATATGTGTGACCAAATGAATCAATTAAATCTCTCTCTTATTAATACAAACTTGTGATTTAAATCTCTTAGATCATTCCTTAGAGATGTAACTACAAGTTCAACACATTGAATTATATATAAGGGATAAAACAAATGCATTGGTCCCATTTGTATCCATATAAAGCAGAGATTTTGATCATTTAAATAATTCATTATAGACATTATAACAAGTGAAGCATATTAGATTAACTAAAAGGGATCATATGAATGAGACGAATCACATTCATTTCATACACACTTGTGATTTCAATCATTTAAATCGTTCATTATAGATGTAATAACAAGTGAGACACATTACAATAAATATAAGTGAGCAATGAATAAATTGAATCTCATTTATTTTCTTTTAAGCTTGTCAATTTCATCCACTAAATCATTCAATATGGATGTAACAACAAGTTAAGCACATTCAATTAAATATGTGTGATCAAGTTAATCACATAAATTTCACTCGTATTGATAGGAACTTGTGATTTCACTCACTTAAATCGTTCACTATAGATATAACAAGAAGTTAAGCTCATTGGATTAGATACAAGCGATCAAACAAATGCATTGGTCCCATTTGTATGCATATAAACTTGTGATTTTAATCTTTTGAATAATTCATTATAGACATTATAACAAGCAAAACTTATTAGATTAACCAAAACGGATCATATGAATGAGTTGAATATCATTCATTTTCGTACAAATATGTGATTTCGATCGACTAAATCATTCAATGTGAATGTAACAACGAGTTAACCACATGCAATTAAATATGTGTGATCAAATGAATCAATTAAATCTCTCTCGTATTGACACGAACTTGTGATTTCAGTCTCTTAGATCATTCGTTAGAGATGTAACTACAAGTTCATCTCATTGAATTAGATATAAGGGGTCAAGCAAATGCATTTGTCTCATTTGTATCCATATAAAACAGAGATTTTGATCATTTAAATAATTCATTATAGACATTATAACAAGTGAAACATATTAGATTAACTAAAAGGGATCACATTAATGAGATGAATCACATTCATTTTCATACAAACTTGTGATTTCAATCATTTAAATCGTTCATTATAGATGTAATTACAAGTGACACATATTAGATTATATATAAGTGAGCAATGAATCACTTGAATCTCATTCATTTTCTTTTAAACTTGTAAATTACATCCACTAAATCATTCAATATGGATGTAACAACAAGTTAAGCACATTCAATTAAATATGTGTGATAAAGTTAATCACTTAAATCTCACTCGTATTGATAGGAACTTGTGATTTCAATCCATTAAAGCGTTCACTATAGATGTAACAAGAAGTTAAACTCTTTGGATTAGATACAAGGGATCAAAAAAATGCATTGGTCCCATTTGAATGCGTATAAACTAGTCATTTTAATCATTTAATTAATTCATTATGGACATTATAACAAGTGAAATATATTAGATTAACCAAAAGGGAACATATGAATGAGTTGAATCTCATTCATTTTCTTACAAACGTGTGATTTCAATCCACTAAATCATTCAATGTGAATTTAAAAACAAGTTAACCACACTCAATTAAATATGTGTGACCAAATGAATCAATTAAATCTCTCTCGTATTGATACAAACTTGTGATTTCAATCTCTTAGATCACTCATTAGAGATGTAACTACAAGTTCAACTCATTGACTTAGATACAAGGGATCAAACAAATGCATTGGTCCTATTTGTATCCATATAAAGCAGAGATTTTGATCATTTAAATAATTCATTATAGACATTATAACAAGTGAAAAATATTGGATTAACTAAAAGGGATCATGTGAATGAGATGAATCACATTCATTTTCATACACACTTGTGATTTCAATCATTTAAATCGTTCATTATCGATGTAATAACAAGTGAGACACATTAGAATAAATATAAGTGAGCAACGAATCACTTGAATCTCATTCATTTTCTTTTATACTTGTCAATTATATCCACTAAATAATTCAATATGGATGTAACAACAAGTTGAGCACATTCAATTAAATATTTGTGATCAAGTTAATCACGTAAATCTCACTCGTATACATAGGAACTTGTGATTTCAATCCCTTAAATCGTTCACTATAGATGTAACAATAAGTTAAACTCATTGGATTAGATACAAGAGATCAAACAAATTCATTGGTCCCATTTGTATGCATATAAACTAGTGATTTTAATCATTTAAATAATTCATTATGGACATTATAACAAGTGAAATATATTAGATTAACCAAAAGGGAACATATGAATGAGTTGAATCTCATTCATTTTCGTACAAATGTGTGATTTCGATAGACTAAATCATTCAATGTGAATGTAACAACAAGTTAACCACATTTAATTAAATTTGTGTGACCAAATGAATCAATTAAATCTCTCTCGTATTGATACGAACTTGTGATTTCAATCTCTTAGATCATTCGTTAGAGATGTAACTACAAGTTCAACTCATTGAATTAGATATAAGACATCAAACAAATGCATTGGTCCCATTTGTATCCATATAAAGCAGAGATTTTGATCATTTAAATAATTCATTGTAGACATTCTAACAAGTGAAGCATATTTGATTAACTAAAAGGGAGAATATTAATGAGATGAATCACGTTCATTTTTGTACAAACTTGTGATTTCAATCATTTAAATCATTCATTATAGATGTAATAACAAGTGATACACATTAGATTATACATAAGTGAGCAATGAATCACATGAATCTCATTCATTTTCTTTTAAACTTGTAAATTACATCCACTAAATCATTCAATATGGATGCAACAACAAGTTAAGCACATTCTATTAAATATGTGTGATCAAGTTAATCACTTAAATCTCACTCGTATTGATAGGAACATGTGATTTCAATCCATTAAATCGTTCACTATAGATGTAACAAGAAGTTAAACTCATTGTATTAGATAGAAGGGATCAAACAAATGCATTGGTCCCATTTGAATGCATAAAAACAAGTGATTTTAATCATTTAAATAATTCATTATGGACATTATAACAAGTGAAACATATTAGATTGACCAAAACGGATCATATCAATCAGTCGAATCTCATTCATTTTCATACAAACTTGTGATTTCAATCCACTAAATCATTCAAATTGAATATAACAACAAGTTAACCACATTCAGTTAAATATGTGTGACCAAATGAATCAATTAATTCTCTCAAGTATTGATACGAACTTGTGATTTCAATCTCTTAGATTATTCGTTAGAGATGTAACTACAAGTTAAACTCATTGATTAGATATAAGGGATCAAACAAATGCATTGGTCCCATTTGTATCCATATAGAGCAGACATTTTGATCATTTAAACAATTCATTATAGACATTATAACAAGTGAAGCATCTTAGATCAACTAAAAGGGATCATATGAATGAGATGAATCACATTCATTTTCATACAAACATTTGATTTCAATCATTTAAATCGTTCATTATAGATGTAATAACAAGTGAGACACATTAGATTAAATATAAGTGAGCAATGAAACACTTGAATCTCATTCATTTTATTTTAAACTTGTCAATTATATCCCCTAAATCATTCAATATGGATGTAACAATAAGTTAAGCACATTCAATTAAATATGTGTGATCAAGTTAATCACTTAAATCTCACTCGTATTGATAGGAACTTGTGATTTGAATCTCTTAAATCGTTCACTATAGATGTAACAAGAAGTTAAACTCATTGGATTAGATACAAGGGATCAAACAAATTCATTGGTCTCATTTGTATTAATATAAAATAGTGATTTTAATCATTTAAATAATTCACTATACACATTATAACAAGTGAAACATTTTAGATTAGCCAAAAGGGATCATATGAATGAGTTGAATCTCATTCTTTTTCATACAAGTTTGTGATTTCAATCCACAAAATCATTCAATTAAATCTCTCTCGTATTGATACGAACTTGTGATTTAAATCTCTTAGACCGTTCGTTAGAGATGTAACTACAAGTTCAACTCATTGGATTAGTTACAAGGGATCAAACAAATGCATTGGTCCTATTTGTATCTATATAAATTAGTAATTTTAATCATTTAAATCATTCAATATAACAAGTTAAACATATTAAATTAACAATTTGAGATCATATGAATGAGTTGAAAGTCATTCATTTTGATACAAACTTGTGATTTTAATCCACTAAATCATTAAATGCGATTATAACAACAAGTTAACCACATTCAATTAAATATATGTGACCAAATGAATCAATTAAATCTGTCTCGTATTGGTACAAACTTGTGATTTCAATCTCTTAGATCATTCGTTAGAGATGTAACAACGAGTTCAACTCATTGAATTAGATATAAGGGATGAAACAAATGCATTGGACTCATTTGTATCCGTATAAAGTAGAGTTGAATCATTTGAATAATTCATTATAGACATTATAACTTGTATGAAAATGAATGAGATTTAACTCGTTCAGATGATCCCTTTTGTTTAATCTAATATGTTTCACTGGTTATAATGTGTATAATGAATTATTTAAATGATTAAAATCACTATTTTATATGTATACAAATGGGACCAATGCATTTGTTTGATCCCTTGCATCTAATCCAATGGGTTTAACTTCTTGTTACATCTATATTAAACCATTTAAGGGATTGAAATCACAATTTCCTATCAATACGTGTGGGATTTAAGTGATTCTCTTGATCACACATATTTAATTGAATGAGCTTGACTTGTCATTACATTCATATTGAATGGTTTAGTGGATTGAAATCACAAGTTTAAAATAAAATAATTGAGATTCAAGTGATTCATTGCTCGCTTATATTTAATCTAATGTGTCTCAATTGTTATTACATCTATAATAAATTATTTAAATGATTGAAATCACAAGTTTGTATGAAGATGAATGTGATTCATCTCATTCATATTATCCCTTTTAGTTAATCTAATATGTTTCACTTGTTATAATGTCTATAATAAATGATTTAAATGATCAAAATCTCTCGTTTATATCGATACAAATGAATCCAATGTCTGTAATGAATTACAATGTCTGTAATGAATTATTCAAATGATTAAAATCACTAGTTTATATAGATACAGATGAGACCAATGCATTTGTTTGTTCCCTTGTAACTAATCCAATGAGCTGAACTTGTAGTTACATCTCTAACGAACGGTTTAAGAGATTGAAGTCACACAATATATTTGATTGAATGTGGTTAAGTTGTTGTCACATTCATATTGAATGATTTAGTAGATTGAAGTCACACGTTTGTACGCATTCAAATGGGACAAATGCATTTGTTTGATCCCTTGCATCTATTCCAATCAGTTTAACTTCTTGTTACATCTATAGTGAATGACTTAAGGGATTGAAATCACAAGTTCTTATCCATACAAGTGAGATTTTAAGTGATTACGTTGATCACACATATTTAATTGAATGAGCTTAATTTGTTGTTACATCCATATTGAATGATTTAGTGGATATAAATGACAAGCTTAAAAGAAAATGAATGAGATTCAAGTGATTCATTGCTCACTTATTCTTAATCTAATGTGTCTCACTTGTTATTACATCTCTAATAAATGATTGAAATCATTGAAATCACAAGTTTGTATGAAAATGAACGTGATTCATCTCATTCATATGATCCCTTTTAGTTAATCTAATATGTGATTTCAATCCACAAAGTCATTCAATGTGAATGGAACAACAAGTTAACCACTCTCAATTAATTATGTGTGACCAAATGAATCAATTAAATCTGTCTCGTATTGATATGAACTTGTGATTTCAATCTCTTAGATCATTCGTTAGAGATGTAATTACAAGTTCAACTCATTGAATTAGATATAAGGGATCAAACAAATGCATTGGTCCCATTTGTATCCATGTAAAGCAGAGATTTTGATCATTTAAATAATTCATTATAGACATTATAACAAGTGAAACATATTAGATTAATTAGAAGAGATTATATGAATGAGATGAATCACATTCATTTTCATACAAACTTGTGATTTCAATCATTTAAATCATTCATTATAGAAGTAATAACAAGTGAGACACATTTACATTTAATATAAGTGAGCAACGAGTCACTTGAATCTCATTCATTTTCTTTTAAACTTGTCATTTCAATCCACTAAATCATTAAATATGGATGTAGCAACAAGTTAAGCACATCAATTAAATATGTGTGATCAAGAGATTCTCTGAAATCCCTCTCGTATTGATAGGAACTTGTGATTTCAATCCCTTAAATCATTCACTATAGATGTAACAAGAAAACAAATGCATTGGTCCCATTTGTATACATATAAACTTGTGATTTTCATTCTATAAATAATTCATTATACACATTATAACAACTGAAACTTGTTAGAATAACCCAAAGGGATCATATGAATGAGTTGAATCGCATTCATTTTCATACAAACGTGTGATCTCAATCCACTAAATCATACAATGTGAATGTAACAACAAGTTAACCACATTCAATTAAATATGTGTGATCGAATGAATCAATTAAATCTCCCTCGTATTGATTCGAACATGTGATTTCAATCTCTTAAATCCCACCCGTATTGATAAGAACTTGTGATTAAAATCTCTTAAATTATTCACCATAGATGTAACAAGAAGTTAAACTCATTGGATTTGATACAATGGATCAAACAAATGCATTGGTCCCATTTGTATGCATATAAACAAGTGATTTTAATCATTGAAATAATTCATTATAGACATTATAACAAGTAAAACATATTAGATTAAACAAAAGGGATCATATGAATGAGAAGAATCTCATTCATTTTCATTGAAATTTATGATTTCAATCAACTAAATCATTCAATGTGAATGTAACAACAGGTTCACCATATTGAATTAAATATGTGTGATCAAATGAATCAATTAAATCTCAATCGTATTGATACAAACTTGTGATTTCAATCTCTCAGACCGTTCGTTTGAGATGTAACCACATGATCAACTCATTGGATTTATTACAAGGGATCAAACAAATGCATTGATCTCATTTGTATCAATATAAACTAGTGATTTTAATCATTTAAATCATTCATTATAGACATTATAACAAGTGAAACATATTTGATTAACTAAAAGGGATCATATGAATGAGATGAATCACATCCATTTTCATACACACTTGTTATTTCAATCATTCAAATCATTCATTATACGTGTAATAACAATTGAGACACATTATATTAAATATATGTGAGCAATGAATCACTTGAATCTCATTCATTTTCTTTTAAACTTGTCATTTATATCAACTAAATCATTCAATATGGATGTAACAAGAAGTTAAGCACATTCAATTAAATATGTGTGAACAAGAGAATCACTTAAATATCACTCGTATTGATAGGAACTTATGATTTCAATCCCCTAAATCGTTCACTATAGAAGTAACAAGAAGTTAAACTCATTGGATTTGATACAAGGGATCAAACAAATGCATTGGTGCCATTTTAATGCATATAAACTAGTGATTTTGATCATTCAAATAATTCATTGTAGACACTATAACAACTGAAACATATTAGATTAACCAAAAGGGATCATATGAATGAGTTGAATCTCATTCATTTTCATACAAACGTGTGATTTGATCCACTAAATCATTCAATGTGATTGTAACAACAAGTTCACCACCTTCAAATAAATATGTGTGATCAAATGAATCAATTAAATCTCTATCATATTGATACGAACTTGTGATTTCAATCTCTTAGATCCTTCGTTAGATATGTAACTACAAGTTCATTCAATTAAATTTGTGTGATCAAGAGAATCACTTAAATCTCACTCGCATTGAAAGGAACTTGTCACTTCAATCCCTTAAATCGTTCAATATAGATGTTACAAGAAGTTAAACTCATTGGATTAGATACAAGGGATCAAACAAATGCATTGGTTCCATTTGTATACACATAAAGTAGTGATTTTAATCATTTAAATAATTCATTATAGACATTATAAAAGGTGAAACATATTAAATTAACCAAAAGGGATCATATGAATGAGTTGAATCTCATTCCTTTTCATACAAATTAGTGATTTCAATCCACTAGATCATTCAATGTAAATGTAACAACAAGTTAACCACATTCAATTAAATATGTGTGATCAAGTGAATCAATTAGATCTCTTCCGTATTGATACAAACTTATGATTTCAATCTCTTAAACCGTTCATTAGAGATGTAACTACAAGTTCAACTCATTGGATTAGTTACAAGAGATCAAACAAATGCATTGGTCTCATTTGTATCCATATAAACTAGAGATTTTGATCATTTAAATCATTCATTATAGACATTGTAACAAGTGAAACATATAAGATTAACTAAAAAGGGATAATACAAATGACATGAATAATATGAATGAGATGAATCACATTCATTTTCATGCAAACTTGCGATTTCAATCATTTAAATCATTCATTATAGAATTAATAACAAGTGAGACACATTAGATTAAATATAAGTGAGCAATGAATCACTTGAATCTCATTTATTTTCTTTTAAACTTGTGATTTCAGTCCACTAAATCATTCAATATGGGTGTAATAACAAGTTAGGCACATTCAATTGAATATGTGAGATCAAGAGAATTACTAAAATCCCACTCGTATTGATAGGAACTTGTGATTTTAATCCCTTAAATTGTTCACTATAGATGTAACAAGAAGTTAAACTCATTGGATTAGATACAAGGGCTCAAACAAATGCATTGGTCTCATTTGTATACATATAAACTAGTGATTTTAATTATTTAAATAATTAATTATAGACATTATAAGAAGTGAAACATATTTGATTAACGAAAAGGGATCATATGAATGAGTCGAATCTGATTCATTTTCATACAAAATTATGATTTTAGTCTACTAACTCATTCAATGTGAATGTAACAACAAGTTAACCACATTCAATTAAATATGTGTGATCAAATGAATCAACTAAATCTCTCTCGTATTGATACAAGCTTGTGTGATTTCAATCTCTTAGACCGTTCGTTAGAGTTGTAACTACAAGTTCAACTCATTGGATTAGTTACAATATGGGATCATATGAATGAGTTGAATCTCATTCATTTTTATACAAACTTGTGATTTCAATCCACTAAATTATTCAATGTGAATATAACAAGTTCCACATTCAATTAAATATGTGTGACCAAATCAATCAATTAAATCTCTCTCGTATTGATATGAACTTGTGATTTCAATCACTTAGATCCTTTATTAGGGATGTAACTACAAGTTCATTCAATTAAATATGTGTGATCAAGAGAATCCTTTAAATCCCACTCGTATTGATAGGAACTTGGGATTAAAATCTCTTAAATCGTATGCCATAGATGTAACTAGAAGTTAAACTCATTGCATTAGATACAAGGGATCAAATGAATGAGTTGAATCTCATTAATGGATGAAACAACAAGTTAAGCACAATCAATTAAATATGTGTTATCAAGAGAATCACTTAAATCCCATTCGTATTGATAGGAACTTCTGATTTCAATCCCTTAAATTGTTCATTATAGACGTAACAAGAAGTTAAACTCATTGGATTAGATACAAGAGATCAAACAAATGCATTGGTCTCATTTGTATACGTATAAACTAGTGATTTTAATCATTTAAATAATTCATTATAGACATTATTAAAAGTGAAACACATCAGATTAACCAAAAGGGATCATTAGAATGAGTTGAATCTCATTCATTTTCACAAATTTGTGATTTCAATCTACTAAATCATTCAATGTGAATGTAACAACAAGTTAACCACATTCAATTAAATATGTGTGATCAATTGAATCAATTAAATCTCTCTCGTATTGATACGAACTTGTCATTTCAATCTCTTAGATCATTCATTAGAGATGTAACTACAAGTTCAACTCATTGGATTAGATATAAGGGATCAAACAAATGCATTGGTCCCATTTGTATCCGTATAAACTAGAGATTTTGATCATTTAAATCTTTTATTATAGACATTATAACAAGTGAAACATATTAGATTAACTAAAAGGGATCATATGAATGAGATGAATCACATTCATTTTCAATCAAACTTGTGGTTTCAATCATTTAAATCTTTCATTTTAGATGTAATAACAAGTGAGAGACATTAGATTAAATATAAGTGTGCAATGAATCACTTGAATCTCATTCATTTTCTTTTAAACTTGTGATTTCAATCTAATAAATCATTCAATATGGATGTAACAACAAGTTAAGCACATTCAATTAAATATGTGCGATCAAGACAATCACTTAAATCGCACTTGTATTGATAGGAACTTGTGATTTCAATCCCTTAAATTGTTCACTATAGTTGTAAAAAGAAGTTAAACTCATTGGATTAACTACAAGGGATCAAAAAAATGCATTTGTCCCATTTGTATACATATAAACTAGTGATCTTAATCATTTAAGTAATTCATTATGGACATTATAACAAGTTAAACATATTAGATTAACCAAAAGAGATCATATGAATAAGTTGACTCTCATTTATTTTCATACAAACGTGTGATTTCAATCTACTAAATCATTAAATGTGAATGTAACAACAAGTTAACCAGATTCAATTAAATATATGTGATCAAATGAATCAATTAAATCTATATCGCATTGATACAAACTTGTGATTTCAATCTCTTATACTGTTCGTTAGAGATGTAACTACAAATTCAACTCATTGGATTATGTACAAGGGATCAAACAAATGCATTGGTCTCATTTGTGTCCATACAAACTAGAGATTTTGATCATGTAAATCATTCATTATGTACATTATAACAAGTGAAACATATTAGATTAACTAAAAGGGGTCATATGAATGAGATGAATCACATTCATTATCATACAAACTTGTGATTTCAATCATTTAAATCATTCATTGTGGATGTAATAACAAGTGAGACACATTAGATTAAATATAAGTGAGCAATGAATCACTTGACACATTATATTAAATATGTGTGAGAAAATGAATCACTTGAATCTTACTCATTTTTTTTTAAACTCTTGGTTTCAAGCCACTAAACCCTTCAATGTGAATGTAACAACAAGTTAAGCACATTTAGTTAAATATGTGTGATCAAATGAATCGATTAAATCTCTCTCGTATTGATATGAACTTATGATTTCAATATCTTAGATTGTTCATTATATATATAATTACAAGTTCAACTGATTGGATAAACTGCAAGAGATCAAACTAATGCATAGATCACATTTCTATCCATATTAACTTGTGATTTCTATCATTTGAATAATTCATTATAGATGTAATAACATGTGAAACACATTAGATTTACTGTAAGTGAACAAATGAATCACTTGAATCTCATTCATTTTCAATTAAACTTCTAATTTCAATCCACTAAATTATTCAATATGGATGTAACAACATGTTGAGCACATTCAATTTATTATGTGTAATCAAATCGATTAATTATAATCCCTCTTTTATAATACGAACTTATGATTTCAATCCCTTATATCCTTATTATAGATGTAAGAACAAGTTCAACTGATTGGATAAGCTAGAAGGGATCAAATAATGCATAGATCCCATTTGTATACATATGAACTTGTGATTTCAATCATTTAAATAATTCATTGTAGATGTAATTACAAGTGAGACACAATAGATTAAAAATGAGTGAGCAAATGAATCATTTGAATCTCACTCATTTTCATTTAAACTCTTGGTTTCAATCCACTAAATCATTCAATGTGAATGTAACAACAAGTTAAGCACATTTAATTAAATATGTGTGATCAACTGAATCAATTAAATCTCTCTCGTATAGATATGAACTTATGATTTCAATCTCTTAGATCATTCATTATATATATAACTACAAGTTCCACTCATTGGATTAACTGCAAGAGATCAAACTAATGCATAGATCACATTTCTATCCATATGAACTTGTGATTTCTATCATTTGAATAATTCATTATAGATGTAATAACATGTGAATCACATTAGATTTACTATAAGTGAACAAATGAATCAAATGAATCACATGGATCTCATTCATTTTCAATTAAACTTGTGATTTCATTCCACTAAATCATTCAATATGGATGTAACAACATGTTGAGCACATTCAATTTAATATGTGTAGTCAAATGGATTAATCAAATCCCACTTTTATGATACGAACTTATGATTTCAATCCCTTAGATCCTTATTATAGATGTAACAACAAGTTCAACTGATTGGATTAGCTATAAGTGATCAAATAATGCATAGATCCCATTTTCATACATATGAACATGTGATTTTAATCATTTAAATCATTCATTGTAGATGTAATAACAAGTGAGACACATTAGATTAAATATGAGTGAGAAAATGAATCACTTGACTGTCACTCATTTTCATTTAAACTCTTAGTTTCAATCCACTAAATCATTCAATATGGATGTAACAACAAGTTAAGCACATTTAATTAAATATGTGTGATCAAAAGAATCACTTAAATATCAGTCATATTGAGAGGAACTTGTGATTTCATTCTCTTAAATCGTTCACTATAGATGTAATAAGAAGTTAAACTCATTGGAATAGATATAAGAGATCAAATAAATGCTTTGGCCCCATTTGTATCCATATAAACTAGTGATTTTACGCATTTAAATTATTCATTATAGACATTATAAAATGTGAATATTAGATTAACTATAAAGGATCATATGAATGAGTTGGATCTCATTCATTTTCATACAAAATTGTGATTTCAATCCAATAAATCATTCAATGTGAATGTTACAACAAGTTAACCACATATAATTTAATATGTGTGATCAAATCAATCAATTAAATCTCCCTCGTATTGATACAAACTTCTGATTTTGATCTCTTAGATCATTTGTTAGAGTTGTAACTACAAGTTGACTCATTGGATTAGATACAAAGGATCAAACAAATGCATTGGTCCCATTTGTATCCATATAAAGTAGTGATTTTGATCATTTAAATCATTCATTATAGACATTATAACAAGTGAAACATATTAGATTAACTATAAAGGATCACATGAATGAGTTGAATCTCATTCATTTTCTTACAAACGTGTGCTTTCAATCCACTAAATCATTCAATGTGGATGTAACAACAAGTTAACCACATTCAATTAAATATGTGTGATCAAATGAATCAATTAAATCACTCTCGTATTGATAAGAACTTGTGATTTCAGTCTATAAGATCGTTTATTATATATGTAACTACATGTTCAACTCATTGGGTTAACTGCAAGAGAACAAACTAACGCATAGATCTCATTTGTATCCATATGAACTTGTGATTTCTACCATTTGAACCATTCATTATAGATGTAATAACATGTGAAACAAATTAGATTTACGGTTATTTAACAAATGAATCACTTGAATCTCATTCATTTTCAATTAAACTGGTGATTTCAATCCACTAAATCATTCAATATGGATGTAACAACATGTTAAGCACATTCAATTTAATATGTGTGATCAAATCAATCAATTTAATCTCCCCCGTATTGATTTGAACTTTTGATTTCAATCTCTTAAACCGTTCGTTAGAGAAGTAACTACAAGTTCAACTCATTGGATTAGATAGAAGGGATCAAACAAATGCATTTGTCCCATTTGTATACATATANTTCAACTATACGGGATCATATAAATGAGTTGAATCTCATTCATCTTCATACAAACTTGTGTTTTCAATCCATTAAATCTTTCAATATGAATGTAACAACAAGTTAAGCACATTTAATTAAATATGTGTGATAAAAAAATCCCTTAAATGCCACTCGTATTGAGAGGTACTTGTGATTTTATTCTCTTAAATCGTTCTCTTGAGAGGTAATAAGAAGTTAAACTCATTGGATTAGATACAAGGGTTCAAACAAATGAATTGGTCCCATTTGTGTCTATATAAACAAGTGATTTTAATCATTTAAATAATTCATTATAGACATTATAACAAATGAAACATATTAGATTAACTATAAGGGATCATATGAATGAACTGAATCTGATCCATTTTCATACGAATTGTGATTTCAGTCCGCTAAATCATTCAATGTGAATGTAAATACAAGTTAACCACATTTAATTTAATATGTGTGATCAAATCAATCAATTAAATCTCCAGCATATTGATACAAACTTCTGATTTTGATCTCTTAGATCATTCATTAGAGGTGTAACTACAAGTTCAACTCGTTGGATTAGATACATGGGATCAAACAAATGCATTGGTCCCATTTGTATCCAACTAAACTAGTGATTTTAATCATTTAAATAATTCATTATAGACATTCTAACAAGTGAAACATATTAGATTAACTATGAGGGATCATATAAATCAGTTGAATCTCATTTATTTTCATACAAACTTGTGCTTTCATTATAGATGTAATAACATATGAAACACATTAGATTAATTGGTCCCATTTGTGTCTATATAAACATGTGATTTTAATCATTTAAATAATTCATTATACACATTATAACAAATGAAATGAAACATATTACATTAACTGTAAGGGATCATATGAATGAATTGAATCTGATTCATTTTCATATGAATTGTGATTTCAGTCCGCTAAATCATTCAATGTGAATTTAACTACAAGTTAACCACATTCAATTAAATATGTGTGATCAAATCAATCAATTAAATCTCCCCCGTATTGATACGGCCTTTTGACTATGATCTGTTTGATCATTCATTAGAGTTGTAACTACAAGTTCAACTCGTTGGATTAGATACAAGGGATCAAACAAATGCATTTGTCCCATTTGTATCCAAATAAACTAGTGATTTTAATCATTTAAATAATTCATTATAGACATTCTAACAAGTGAAACATATTAGAATAACTATGAGGGATCATATAAATGAGTTGAATCTCATTTATTTTCATACAAAATTGTGCTTTCATTATAGATGTAATAACATATGAAACACATTAGATTTACTGTAAGTGAGCAAATGAATCACTTGAATCTCAATAATTTTCAATCTGTTACTTGTGATTTAAATCCACTAAATCATTCAATATGGTTGTAACAACATGTTAAAGACATTCAATTTAAGATGTGTGATCAAATGGATCAATTAAATCCCACTTTTGTGATACAAACTTATGATTTCAATCCCTTAGATCATTATTATAGATGTAACAACAACTTCAACTGATTGGATTAGCTATATGGTATCAAGTAATGCATAGATCACGTTTGTATACATATGAACTTGTGATTTCAATCATTTAAATCATTCATTATAGATGTAATAACAAGTGAGACACATTAGATTAAAGATGAGTGATCAAATGAATCACTTGAATCTCATTCATTTTCATTTAAACCTGTTGTTTCAATCCACTAAATCATTCAATATGAATGTAACAACAAGTTAAGCACATTTAATAAAATATGTGTGATCAAAAGAATCACTTAAATCCCACTCGTATTGAAAGGAACTTGTCATTTTGTTCCCTTAAATCGTTCACTATAGATGTAATAAGAAGTTAAACTAATTGGATTAGATACAAGTGATCAAACAAATGCATTGGTCCCATTTGTATCCTTATAAACTAGTGATTTTAATCATTTAAATCATTCATTATAGACATTATAAAAAGCGAAACATATTAGATTAACTACAAGGGATCATATGAATGAGTTGAATCTCATTCATTTTCATACAAACTTGTGCTTTTAATCTACTAAATCATTGAAAGTGAATGTTACAACAAGTTAACCACATTCAATTAAATGTGTGTGATCAAATGAATCAATTAAATCTCCCCCACATTGATACAAACTTGTGATTTCAATCTCTTAGATCGTTCGTAAGAGTTGTAACTTCAAGTTCAACTCGTTGGATTAGATACAAGGGATCAAACAAATGCATTAGCCTATTTGTATCCATATAAACTAGTGATTTTAATAGTTTAAATCATTCATTATAGACATTATAACAAGTGAAACATATCAGATTAACTATAAAGGATCATATGAATGAGTTGAATCTCTTTCATTTTCATACAAATGTGTGCTTTCAATACACTAAATCATTCAATGTGGATCTAACAAGTTAACCACATTCAATTAAATATGTGTGATCAAATTAATCAATTAAATTTCTCTCGTATTCATACGAACTTGTGATTTCAGTTTCTTAGATCGCTCATTATATATGTAACTACAAGTTCAACTCATTGGATTAGATACAAGGGATCAAATAAATGCAATGGTCCCAATTGTGTCCATATAAACTAGTGATTTTAATGATTTAAATCATTCATTATAGACATTATAACAAGTGAAACATATTAGATTAACAATAAAGGATCAATTGAATGAGTTGAATCTCATTCATTTTCATACAAACTTCTGCTTTCAATCCACTAAATCATTCAATGTGAATGTTACAACAAGTTATCCACATTCAATCAAATATGTGTGATCAAATGAATCAATTAAATCTCCCTCGTATTGATACAAACTTGTGATTTCAATCTCTTAGATCATTCGTAAGAGTTGTAACTACAAGTTCAACTCTTTGTTATAGATACAAGGGATCAAACAAATGCATTGGCCCATTTGTATCCATATAAACTAGTGATGTTAATCATTTAAATAATTCATTATAGACATTATAACAAGTAAAACATATTAGATTGACTATAAGGGATCATATGAATGAGTTGAATCTCATTCATTTTCGTACAAACTTGTGCTATCAATCCACAAAATAATTCAATGTAGATGTAACAACAAGTTAACCACATTCAATTAAATATGTATGATCAAATGAATCAATTAAATCTCTCTCGTATTGACATGAACTTGTGATTTCAATCTCTTAGATCATTCATTATATATGTAACTACAAGTTCAACTCATTTAATTAACTGCAAGTGGTCAAACTAATACATAGATCTCATTTGTATCCATATGAACTTGTGATTTCTACCATTTGAATCATTCATCATAGATGTAATAACATGTTAAACACATTAGATTTTCTGTAAGTGAGCAAATGAAAATCTCATTCATTTTCAATTAAATTTGTTACTTCAATCCTTCAAGTCGTTCAATATTGATGTAACAACATGTTAAGCACATTCAATTTAATATGTTTAATCAAATGGATCATTTAAATCCCACTTTTATGATACGAACTTATGATTTCAATCCCCATGGTGTGCATGTGCTTGTGTTTGCACCCATAAGAACTGATAATTCATTAAAGTTAAAGAAAATGTAATGTAAATGATTGAATGTATGAGGTTGATGTGTATGTGAATGATATGAATGCAAGTGTTATGTTTAAGCAAACATTGCATGAGATTGAAATTGTGTTAGTGCAGCCATTAAGTGGCCTTTACGTGTCATACTGTGACACGACATGATGATAGATGATTTTGATATTTGTTCTCTTATTTGAGCCCTACATGTAAGGGTTTGGTATTTTCCTGGCTTGTTGCCATACTACGAAGGCTGAGCCTTTTTCAGGTTTTGGCGGACCCAGGGCAGCAGGTTGAGCAGATGGCTTCACTCACGACCTACTGAGGAGGTTTTGGGTTTTGTTTTCTTGTTTAGTGCCGGCGCGTCTTGGTTTATTTGTAGTGATGTCTTGTTTTTGTTAGACATCAATCATATAGTTGGGGTATTTCTTGTTATACACATAGATGTGGTTTTGTATGAAACAAAATGGTTGTATGAATGAATGTTTGCCCTATTGTTTTGAATTGCTTGGCTCATTGTCTTTTTGAATTGTTGTGTAGTCACACCTCGATGCTTTATGTTTAGAAAAAAAAATATTTGAGTGTTAAAAGGTCAGGGTGTGACACCAATGCATTTGTTTGATCCCTTGTATCTAATCCAATGATTTGAACTTGTAGTTACATCTCTAACGAACAATCTACGGGATTGAAATCAAAAGTTTGTATCAATACGGGGGAGATTTAATTAATTGAATTGATCACACATATTTAATTGAATGTGGTAAACTTGTTGTTACATTCACATTGAATGATTTTGTGGATTGAAATCACAATTTTATATGAAAATGAATGGGATCCGACTCATTCATATGATCCCTTATAGTTAATTTAATATTCACTTGCTATAATGTCTATAATGAATTATTTAAATTATTACAATGCGTTTGTTTGATCCCTTGTATCTAATCCAATGAGTTTAGCTTCTTATTACATATATATTGAACGGTTTAAGGGAATGAAATCACAACTCCTCTCAATACGAGTGAGATTTAAGTGATTATTTTGATCAAACATATTTAATTAAATGTTCTTAACTTGGTACATCCATGTTGAATGATTTTATGGATTGAAACCACAAGTTTAAATGAAAATGAATGAGATTTAAGTGAATTATTTGCTCACTCATATTTAATCTAATGTGTCTTACTTGTTATTACATATACAATCAATGATTTAAATGATTGAAATCACAAGTTCATATGTATACAAATGGGATCTATGTATTATTTGATCCCTTGTAGCTAATCAAATCAGCTAAACATGTTGTGACTTCTATAATAATGATCTAAGGGATTGAAATCATAAATTTGTACCATAAAAGTGGATTTTAATTGATCTATTTGATTACACATATTAAATTGAATGTGCTTAACATGTTGTTAGGTCCATATTGAATGAATTAGTGGATTGAAATCACAAGTTTAATTGAAAACGAATGAGATTCAAGTGATTCATTTGCTCACTTACAGTAAATCTAATGTTTTAATGTTATTACATCTATAATGAATGATTCAAATGGTAGAAATCACAAGTTCATATGGATTCAAATGGGATCTATGCATTAGTCTCTTGCAATTAATCCAATGAGTTCAACTTGTAGTTACATATATAATGAACGGTTTAAGAGATTGAAATCACAATTTCGTATCAATACAAGAGACATTTAATTGATTCATTTGATCACACATATTTAATTGAATGTGGTTAACTTGTTGTTACATTTACATTGAATGAATTAGTGGATTGAAAGCACAAGTTTGTATGATAATGAATGAGATTCAACTAATCCATATGATCCCTTATAGTTAATCTAATATGTTTCACTTGTTATAATGTCTATAATGAATTATTTAAATGATTAAAATCACTAGTTTATATGGATACAAATGAGACCAATGCATTTCTTTGATCCCTTCTATCTAATCCAATGAGTTTAGCTTCTTATGACATCTATAGCTTCTCTCAATAGGAGTGGGATTTAAGTGATTCTTCTGATCACACAAATTTAATTAAATGTGCTTTACTTGTTGTTACATCCATTTTGAATGATTTAGTGGATTGAATCCATAAGTTTTAATGAAAAAGAATGAGATTCAAGTGATTCACTTGCTCACTCATATTTAATCTAATGTGTCTCACTTGTTATTACATCAACAAAGAATGATTTAAATGGTTGAAATCACAAGTTCATATGTATACAAATGAGATCTATGTATTATTTGATCCCTCACAGCTAATCAAATCAGTTGAACTTGTTGTGACATCTATAATAATGACCTAAGGGATTGAAATCATAAGTTCGTATCATAAAAGTGAGATTTAATTGATCCCTTTGATCACACATATTAAATTGAATGTGCCGAACATGTTGTTACAACCGTATTGAATGATTTAGTGGATTGAAATCACAAGTTTAATTGAAAATGAATGAGATTCAAGTGATTCATTTGCACACTTACAGTAAATCTAATGTGTTTTACAAGTTATTACATCTATAATGAATGATTTAAATGACAGAAATCACAAGTTCGTATATATACAAATGAGATTTATGTATTAGTTTGGTCTCTTACAGTTAATTCAATGAGTTAAACTTGTAGTTACATATATAATGAAACGATCTAAGAGATTAAAATCACAAGTTCGTATCAATATGAGAGAGATTTAATTAATTCATTTGATCACACATATTTAATTGAATGTGGTCAACTTGTTGCTACATTCACATTGAATGATTTAGTGGATTGAAAGCACAAGTTTTTATGAACATGAATGTGATTCAACTCATTCATATGATCCCTTATAGTTAATCTAATATGTTTCACTTGTTATATTGTCAATAATGAATGATTTCAATGATTAAAATCACTAGTTTATATGGATAGAAATGGGACCAATGTGTTTGATCCCTTGTATCTAATCCAATAAGTTGAAGTTGTAGTAACATCTGTAATGTACGATTCAGAGATTGAAATCACAAGTTTGTATCAATACGGGAGAGATATAATTGATTCATTGGATCACACATTTAATTGAATGTGGTTAACTTGTTGTTACATTCACATTGAATGATTTATTGGATTAAAATCACAATTGAAATGATTATAATCACTAGTTTATATGGATAAAAATGGTACCACTGCATTTATTTGATCCATTGTATCTAATCCAATGAATATAACTTCTTATTACAGCTGTAATGAACGATTTAAAGGAATGAAATCACAAGTACCTTTCAATACGAATGAGATTTATGTGATTCTTTTGATGACACATATTTAATTAGATGTACTTAACTTTTTGTTACATGCATATTGAATGATTTAGTGGATTGAAACCCCTAGTTTAAATGAAAATGAATGAGATTCAAGTGATTCATTTGCTCACTCATATTTAATCTAATGTATCTCACTTGTTATTACACTCAAAATGAATTATTTAAATGATTGAAATTACAAGTTCATATGCATACAAATGAAATCTATGCATTATTTGATCCCTTGTAGCTAATCAAATCTGTTGAACTTGTTGTTACATCTATAATAATGATCTAAGGGATTGAAATCAAAAGTTCGTATCATAAAAGTGGGATTTAATTGATCCATTTGATAACACATATTAAATTGAATGTGCTTAACATGTTGTTACATCCGTATTGAATGATTTAGTGGATTGAAACCACAAGTTTAATTGAAAATGCATGAGATTCAAGTGATTCATTTCCTGACTTACAGTATATCTAATGTGTTTCACATGTTATTACATCTACAATGAATGATTCAAATGGTAGAAATCACAAGTTCATATGGATGCAAATGAGATCTATGCATTAGTTTGATATCTTGCAGTTAATCCAACGAGTTGAACTTGTAGTCACATATATAATGAACGATTCAAGAGATTGAAATCACAAGTTCGTATCAATACGAGAGAGATTTAATTGATTCATTTGATCACACATATTTAATTGAATGTGGTTAACTTGTGGTTACATTCACATTGAATGATTTAGTAGAATGAAAGCACAAGTTTGTATGAAAATGAATGAGATTCAACTCATTCATATGATCCCTTATAGTTAATCTAATATGTTTCACTTGTTATAATGTCTAAAATGAATGATTTAAATTATTAAAATCACTAGTTTATATGGATACAAATGGGACAAATGCATTTGTTTGATCTCTTGTATCTAATCCAATGAGTTGAACTTGTAGTTACGTCTCCAAAGAAAGATCTAAGAGATTGAAATCAAAAGTTTGTATCAATAAGGGGGAGATTTAATTGATTCATTTGATCACACATATTTATTTGAAGGTGGTTAATTTGTTGAAACATTCACATTGAATGATTTAGTGGATTAAAATCACAATTTTGTATGAAAATGAATGGTATCCAACTCATTCATATGATCCCTTATAGTGAATCTAATATTTACTTGTTATAATGTCTATAATGAATGATTAAAATGATTAAAATCACTAGTTTATATGGATACAAATGAGACCAATGCATTTGTTTGATCCATTGTATGAAATCCAATGAGTTTAACTTCTTATTACATCAATAGTGAATGATTTAAAGGAATGAAATCACAAGTTCCTCTCAATACGAGTGGGATTTAAGTGATTCTTTTGATCACACATGTTTAATTAAATGTGCTTAACTTGTTGTTACATCCATATTGAATGATTTAGTGGATTGAAACCACAAGTTTAAATGAAAATGAATGAGATTCAAGTGATTCATTTGCTCACTCATATTTAATCTAATATGTCTCACTTGTTATTTCATCTACAATGAATGATTTAAATATTTGAAATCACAAGTTCATATGTATATAAATGTGATCTATGCATTATTTGATACCTTATAGCTAATCCAATCAGTTGAACTTGTTGTTACATCTATAATAATGATCTAAGGGATTGAAATCGGAAGTTCGTTTCATAGTAGTGGGATTTAATTGATCGATTTTATCACATGTATTAAATTTAATGTGGTTAACATGTTGTTACATCCATATTGAATGATTTGGTTGATTGAAATCACAAGTTTAATTGAAAATGAATTAGATTCAAGTGATTCAATTGCTCAGTTACAGTAAATCTAATGTGTTTCACATGTTATTGCATCTATAATGAATGGATACAAATGTGATCTATGCATTAGTTTTATCTCTTGCAGTTAACTCAATGAGTTGAACTTGTAGTTACATATATAATGAAGGATCTAAGAGATTGAAATCACATGTTCGAATCAATACGAGAGAAATTTAATTGATTCATTTGATCACACATATTTAATTGAATGTGGTTAACTTGTGGTTACATCCACATTGAATGATTTCGTGGATTGAAAGCACACGTTTGTAAGAAAATGAATGAGATTCAACTCATTCATGTGATCCTTTATAGTTAATCTAATAAGTAATGATTTCAATGATTAAAAGCACTAGTTTATATGGATACAAATGGGACCAATGCATTTTTTTTATCCCTTGTATCTAATCCAACGAGTTGAACTTGTAGTTACAACTCTAAGGAAGGATCTAAGAGATTGAATTCACAAGTTTGTATCAATTCGGGGGTGATTTAATTGATGGATTTGATCACACATATTTAATTGAATGTGGTTAACTTGTTGTTACATTCACATTGAATGATTTAGTGGATTGGAAGCACAAGTTTGTATGAAAATGAATAAGATTCAACTCATTCATATGACCCCTTATAGTTAATCTAATATGTTTCACTTGTTATAATGTTTATAATAAATGATTAAAATGATTAAAATCAGTAGTTTATATGGATACAAATGGGACCAATGCATTTGTGTGATCCGTTGTATCTGATCCAAAGAGTTGAACTTTTAGTAACATCTCTAACGAACTATCTAAGAGATCGAAATCAAATGATTTAGTGAATTGAAATCATAATTTGGTACGAAAATGAATGGGATCCAACTCATTCATATGATCTCTTATAGTGAATCTAATATTTACTTGTTATAATGTTCATATTCAATGATTTAAATGATTAAAATCACTAGTTTATATGGATACAAATGGGACCAATGCATTTGTTTGATCCCTTGTATGAAATCCAATGAATTTAACTTCTTATTACATCAATATTGAACGATTTAAGGGAATGAAATCACAAGTTCCTCTCAATACGAGTGGGATTTAAGTGATTCTTTTGATCACACATGTTTAATTAAATGTGCTTAATTTGTTGTTACATCCATATTGAATGATTTAGGGGA
Organism: Nymphaea thermarum; assembly: GCA_011799765.1. NCBI lineage: Eukaryota > Viridiplantae > Streptophyta > Magnoliopsida > Nymphaeales > Nymphaeaceae > Nymphaea > Nymphaea thermarum. Next base: position 85,411 of record JAANDH010000540.1, read on the forward strand.
GTGAAACCACAAGTTTAATTGAAAATGAATGAGATTCAAGTGATTCATTTGCTCACGCATATTTAATCTAATATGCCCCACTTGTTATTACATCTACAATGAATAATTTAAATTATGGAAATCACAAGTTCATATGTATATAAATGTGATCTATGGATTATTTGATCCCTTATAGCTAATCCAATCAGTTGAACTTGTTGTTACATCCATAATGAAGATCTAAGGGATTGAAATCATAAGTTCGTATCATAAAAGTGGGATTAAATTGATCCATTTGATTACACATATTAAATTGAATGTGCTTAAGGTGTTGTTAGATCCATATTGAATGATTTAGTGGATTGAAATCACAAGTTTAAATGAAAATGAATGAGATTCAAGTGATTCATTTGTTCACATACAGTAAATCTAATGTGTCTCACATGTTATTACATCTACAGTGAATGATTCAAATGATAGAAATCACAAGTTCATATGGATTCAAATGTGATCTATGCATTAGTCTGACCTCTTGCAATTAATCCAATGAGTTGAACTTGGAGTTATATATATAATGAACGATCTAAGATATTGAAATCACAAGTTCGTATCAATACGAGAGAGATTTAATTGATTCATTTGATCACGCAGATTTAATTGAATGTGGTTAACTTGTTGTTACATTTACATCAACTGATTTATTTGATTGAAATCACAATTTTATATGAAAATGAATGGGATCCAACTCATTCTTATGATCACTTATAGTTAATCTAATATTCACTTTTTATAATGTCTATAATGAATGATTTAATTGATTAAAATCACTATTGTACATGGATACAAATGGGACCAATGCATTAGTTTGATCCCTTGTATCTAATCCAATGAGTTTAACTTCTTATTACATCTGTAGTGAACGATTTAAGAGAATGAAATCACAGGTTCCTCTCAATACGAGTGTGATTTAAGTGATTCTTTTGATCACACACATTTAATTAAATGTGCTTAACTCTTTTGATCACACATATTTAATTTAATGTGGTTAAGTTTTTGAAACATTCACATTGAATGATTAAGTGGATTGAAAGCACAAGTTTGTATGAAAATGAATAAGATTCAAGTCATTTATATGATCCCTTATAGTAAATCTAATATGTTTAACTTGTTATAATGTCTATAATGAATGATTTAAACGATTAAATTCACTAGTTTATATGGATAAAAATGAGACCAATGCATTTGTTTGATCCCTTGTATCTAATCTATCAAGTTGAACTTGTAGTTACAAATCTAACGAACGATCTAAGAGATTGAAATCAAAAGGTCGTATCAATACGGGGGAGATTTAATTGACAGATTTGTTCACACATATTTAATTGAATGTGGTTAACTTGTTGTAACATTCACATTCAAATGATTTAATGGATTGAAAGCACAAGTTTGTATGAAAATGAATGAGATTCAACTCATTCATTTGATCCCTTATAGTTAATCTAATATGTTTCACTTGTTATAATGTCTATAATGAATGACATAAATGACTAAAATCACTAGTTTATATGGATACAAATGTGACCAATGCATTTGTTTGATCTCTTGTATCTAATCCAATGTGTTGAACTTCTTATTGAAATCACAAGTTCCTCTCCATATGAGTTGGATTTAAGTGATTCTTTTGATCACACTTATTTAATTAAATGTGCTTAACTTGTTGTTACATCCATATTGCATGATTTAGTGGATTGAAACCAACAATTTAAATTAAAATGAATGAGATTCAAGTGATTCATTTGCTCACTCTTATTTAATCTAACGTGTCTGTCTTGTAATTACATCTACAATGAATGATTTAAATGATTGAAATCACAAGTTCATATGTATACAAATGGGATCTATGCATTATTTGATCCCTTTATAGCTAATCCTATCAGTTGAACTTGTTGTTTCATCTATAATAAGGATCTAAGGGATTGAAATCATAAGTTTGTATGATAAAAGTGGGATTTAATTGATCAACTCGATCACACATAATAAATTGAATGCGATTAACATGTTGTTACATCCATATTAAATGATTTAGTGGATCAAAATCGCAAGTTTAATTGAAAATGAATGAGATTCAAGTGATTCATTTCTCACTTACAGTATATCTAATGTGTTTCACATGTTATTACATCTACAATGAATGTTTCTAATGGTAGAAATCAAAAGTTCATATGGATACAAATAAGATCTATGCATTAGTTTGATCTCTTGCGGTTAATCTAATGAGTTGAACTTGTAGTTACATAAAGAATAAACGATCTAAGAGATTGAAATCACACTTTCGTATCTATACGAGAGATATTTAATTGATTCATTTGTTCACACATATTTAATTGAATGTGATTAATTTATTGTTACGTTCACATTGAATGATTTAGTGGATTGAAAGCACAAGTTCCTAAGAAAATTAATGAGATTCAACTCATTCATATGATCTATTATGGTTAATCTAATATGTTTCACTTGTTATAATGTCTACAATGAATCATTTAAATTATTAAAATCACTAGTTTATATGGATACATCTGTAGTGAACGATTTAAGAGAAAGAAATCACAAGTTTCTCTCAATACAAGAGGGATTTAAGTGATTCTTTTGATCACACATATTTAATTAAATGTGCTGAAGTTGTTGTTACATCCATATTGAATGATTTAATGGATTGAAACCACAAGTTTAAATGAAAATGAATGATATTCAAGTGAATCATTTGCTCACTCATATTTAATCTAATGTGTCTCACTTGTTGTTACATCTACAATGAATGATTTAAATTATTGAAATCACAAGTTCATATGTATACAAATGGGATCTATTCCTTATTTGATTCCATGTAGTTAATCCAATCAGTTGAACTTGTTGTTACATGTATAATAATGAGCTAAGAGACAATCCCCATGGTGGCCCATAACAGTATGGATCCATTTCATACACTGCAGTGGTAGAGCATTCAACCCTGGATGTGTGAATTCCAAGGAGAGATACTCAGCCTTCCTTAAGACACCCAGGTTGGGAAGGCGGGAGCCCATGCTCCAGGCACAACACACAACAGTACCCTGGGGCCTTGCACCGCCTGTGCTCCAAACAGGCGAGACCAGTGGCAAAAATGGGACGTCTCCCAAACACATAGCCACATCCCACTGGCCTCTCATCTCTTAATCATTTGTTATTATCATTAGAATAATGCATTCACAAACTGACTGGCTAGCTCATGAGGTTGGTACACTCCACGAGTGCACTCACACCTCCAATTGCCTCCACACGAGGTCTACACATAACACTAACAGTCATAGCTAGCCGTCATACAATATGGGTACAATTACCCTTCAATCCATTCATTTGCATTATTGCCCACAACAATGAATATGCAAAAAAAAAAACAACATTCATATCAATTATCACATCAATCATATCTTTGAAAAACTTAGCCAAACCACAGAGAGTAGTCTCGATCTGCAATTGACTCGTAGCTGTCCTAAGCAGTTATCATTCTATGATGCTTTCTAATGCATAATTGGGGTCGAGGAGACACTCGACTCGATACCCCGTCTCGTCTGTCCTAAACAGATATCAATTCTAGCATGCACATGCAAATGTATAACCTTTTCAAAACAACTACTAATAACCTTTCAAAACAATTCATATCGTATATCAAAGCATGAACAAACATACATATACTCATTCACAAGACAATCATTCAAGTCACATCACAATCCTAGGATCCCATGATCCTAGGAGCACACAATCACACATTTGCCCAGGCATGGATTTGCCTGGAATGTTGCCATACCGGTGGCGCGCTCACAAAACTCTTCAAAATTCCTCGAGCTTCGAAATCAAGGTCGACAGGACGTGTCCTGTGCACCTGTAGACATAAACAAAAGGTAAGACTTCTACTAGTTACCTTAACATTCCAAATAAATACAAAACAAAATCATTGAGGCATATGTCATCGCCTCAAGAGGGTGTCGACGGATAGTGTCGACCTACAAGCCCTCTAATAGGCCATTACGCAACTTCTTGTTGTTTCCACCCAATGACAAAACCCCAATGCTTCGATCAATCCATCCTTAACGCATTTCTCATAACCTTTCCTTTAGTTGAGGTGTCTTACCAACATGCACGCCCTCTTCCTACTACACATACCACCCACGACATCGAGGGTGCTCCAAGCATTCCCCAAAGGTGGTCCTACGCTTCTCCATAATGTCTCTAACTCTACCATGCTTCCCTATTGCATCGAAAATCAACTCATCATGCTTAAAAGATCAATAAACACATGAATCATCGCTTCTCCAACATAACCCTACACTTACCCCAAAAAGCAAAATCACTAACATGCCTCCAAAATCCTCAATTCTAAATTCTAGCATGCTTAAACAATAATTATACATGCTCTAATAGATAATATTCAATAATCTAAGCTCAAATAGGCCTTGCTCACCCCAATCTAAGCGTCCAAACTGTTGCGACCCTTCTAGCAGCCACTTCACGCGTCCGGTCAAGTGCGAAAGCCCAATATTGCTTGCTACCGCCGCCAACCACACGCCCTACTTGCTGGTAAGAGTGGAAAAATAGACTCCCTTAGCTACAAATCATTCAAACGACAAGGTACGATGAGAATTCGCGACAAGGAAAAGAAAATAAAGGTCTCCGAGAGAGGAAGGCAGTTGACAAGGCAAAAAGGAGGGGTTCGGTTGAGGGAGGTATCACACGGGTAGGGAGAGGGAGCAGTCAAGGGGAAAAAGAAAACAGGCAGTGGGGATAAGAGAGTGTGAGAAGGGAGAAGAAGGCATGAGAAGGAGGAAAAGAGATCGTGAGGGCATAGGGTGTTGACGGAGAGGGAGAATCGAGCAGGGGGGGAAAAGGGGCTGCGCAGGAGGGAGAAAGAGAAGAATGAAGAGGGAAGAAGAAGGAAGAGGTTTGGGCTTACCGGAGCACCGCCGCCGTCACCCTTCCTCGCCGGCCCAAAGGTCTCCCCGGCCAAACCCTTGCCGTCGGCTGCTCCTCCTGACTCCCGACCTTCTTGCGACGACACAAAGGAAGGAACGAAGAGGGAGACGAGGAAAAAGAACTCCCTCGCGTCGGGCTCCTTCATGCAACTGGATTCGGGTCCGGGTCTGGACCCGATCCAGTTCACCTTCAAAAGCCGAGCGTTACAATTGGTCCCATTTGTATGCATATAAACTAGAGATTTTACTTATTTAAATCATTAATTATAGACATTATAACAGGTGAAACATATTTGATTAACTAAAGGGGATCATATGAATGAGTTGAATCACATTCATTTTTAGACAAACTTGTGCTTTCAATCCACTAAATCATTCAATGTGAATGTAACAACAAGTTAACCACATTCAATTAAATATGTGTGATCAAATGAATCAATTAAATCTCTCTTGTATTGATACAAAATTGTGATTTCAATCTCTTAGATCATTCATTATATACGTAACTACAAGTTCAATTCATTGGATTAATTGCAAGAGACTATTGCATAGATCTCATTTGTATCCATGTGAACTTGTGATTTCTACAATTTGAATAATTCATTATAGATGTAATAACATGTGAAACACATTAGATTTACAGTAAGTGAGCAAATGAATCACTTGAATCTCATTCATTTTCAATTAAACTTGTGATTTCAATCCACTAAGTCATTCAATATGGATGTAACAACATGTTAAGCACATTCAATTTAATATGTGTGATCAAAAGGATCAATTAAATCCCACTTTTATGATACAAATTTATGATTTCAGAGCCTTAGATCATTATTATATATGTCATAACAAGTTCAACTGATTTGATTAGTTACAAGGGATCAAATAATACATAGATCCCATTTGTTTACATATAAACTTGTGATTTCAATCGTTTAAATCATTCATTGTATATGTAATAACAAGTGAGACACAATAGATTAAATATGAGTGAGCAAATGAATCACTTGAATCATATTCATTTTCATTTAAACTTGTAGTTTCAATCCACTAAATCATTCAATATGGATGTAACAACATGTTAAGCACATTCAATTTAATATGTGTGATCAAATGGATTAATTAAATCCTACTTTTATGATACGAATTTATGATTTCAATCCCTTAGATCAATATTATGGATGTCACAACAAGTTCAAATGATTTGATTGGCTACAAGGGATCAAATATTACATAGATCCCATTTGTATACACATGAACTTGTGATTTCAGTCATTTAAATCATTCATTGTAGATGTAATAACAAGTGATACACATTAGATTAAATATAAGTGAGCAAATGAATCACTTGAATCTCTTTCATTTTCATTTAAACTTGTGGTTTCAATGCACTAAATCATTCAATACGGATGTAACAACAAGTTAAGCACATTTAATTAAATATGTATGATTAAAAGTGTCACTTAAATCCGACTCGTATTGAGGGTAGTTGTGATTTCATTTCCTTAAATCATTCACTATAGATGTAATAAGAAGCAAAATTCTTTATAGACATTATAACAAGTGAATATCAGATTAACTATAAGGGATCATATGAATGAGTTGGATCTCATTCATTTTCATACAAAATTGTGATTTCAATCCACTAAATCATTCAATGTGAACGTAACAACAAGTTGATCACATTCAATTAAATATGTGTTATAAAATCAATCAATTAAATTTTCCCCGTATTGATACAAATGTTTGATTTCATTCTCTTAGATCGTTCGTTAGAGATGTAACCACAAGTTCAACTCATTGGATTAGATACAAGAGACCAAACAAATACAAAATTGTGATTTTGATCCGTTAAATCATTCAATGTGAATGTAACAACAAGTTAACCACATTCAATTAAATATGTGTGATCAAATGAATCAATTAAATCTCCCTCGTATTGATACAAACATTTGATTTCAATCTCTTAGATCGTTCGTTAGAGATGTAACTACAAGTTCAACTCATTAGATTAGATACAAGAGATCAAACAAATGCATTGGTCTCATTTGTATGCATATAAGCTAGGGATTTTAATCGTTTAGTTCATTTATTATACACATTATAACAAGTGAAACATATTAGATTAACTATAAGGATGTAACTACAAGCTCATTCATTTTTATCTAAACTTGTGATTTCAATCCACTAAATCATTCAATATGGATTTAACAAGTTAACCACATTTAATTAAATGTGTGTGATCAAATGAATCACTTAAATCCTGCTTGTATTGAGAGGAACTTGTGATTTCATTCTCTTAAATTGTTCACTACAGATGTAATAAGAAGTTAAACTAATTGGATTAGATATAAGGGATCAAACAAATGCATTGGTCCCATTTGTACCCATATAAACAAGTAATTTTAATCCTTTAAAATCATTCATTATAGACATTATAACAAGTGAAACATATTAGATTGACCATAAGGGATCATATGAATGAGTCGAATCTCGTTCATTTTCATAGAAACTGAATCAATTAAATCTTCCCTGTACTGATACGAACTTTTGATTTCAATCTCTTAGATCGTTAGTTAGAGATGTAACTACAAGTTCAACTCGTTGGATTAAATACAAGGGATCAAACAAATGCATTGGTCCCATTTCTATTCATATAAACTAGTAATTTTAATCGTTTAATTCTCCCCCGTATTGATACGAATTTTTGATTTCATTCTCTTAGATCGTTCGTTAGAGATGTAACCACAAGTTCAACTCATTGGATTAGATACAATAGACCAAACAAATACAAAATTGTGATTTCGATCCGCTAAATCATTCAATGTGAATGTAACAACAAGTTAACCACATTCAATTAAATATGTGTGATCAAATGAATCAATTAAATCTCCCTCGTATTGATACGAACGTTTGATTTCAATCTCTTAGATCATTCGTTAGAGATGTAACTACAAGTTCAACTCATTGGATTAGATACAAGAGATCAAACAAATGCATTGGTCTCATTTGTATGCATATAAGCTAGTGATTTTAATGGTTTAGTTCATTCATTATACACATTATAACAAGTGAAACATATTAGATTAACTATAAGGATGTAACTACAAGCTCGTTCATTTTTATTTAAACTTGTGATTTCAATCCACTAAATCATTCAATATGGATGTAACAACAAGTTAACCACATTTAATTAAATGTGTGTGATCAAATGAATCACTTAAATCCCGCTTGTATTGAGAGGAACGTGTGATTTCATTCTCTTAAATTGTTCACTACAGATGTAATAAGAAGTTAAACTAATTGGATTAGATATAAGGGATCAAACAAATGCATTGGTCCCATTTGTATCCACATAAACAAGTGATTTTAATCCTTTAAAATCATTCATTATAGACATTATAACAAGTGAAACATATTAGATTGACCATAAGGGATCATATGAATGAGTCGAATCTCGTTCATTTTCATAGAAACTGAATCAATTAAATCTTCCCTGTATTGATACGAACTTTTGATTTCAATCTCTTAGATTGTTAGTTAGAGATGTAACTACAAGTTCAACTCATTGGATTAAATACAAGGGATCAAACAAATGCATTGGTCCCATTTCTGTTCATATAAACTAGTAATTTTAATCATTTAAATCTCCCCCGTATTGAGATGTAACCACAAGTTCAACTCATTGGATTAGATACAAGAGACCAAACAAATGCAAAATTGTGATTTCGATCCGCTAAATCATTCAATGTGAATGTAACAACAAGTTAACCACATTCAATTAAATTTGTGTGATCAAATGAATCAATTAAATCTCCCCCGTATTGATACGAACTTTTGATTTCAATCTCTTAGATCGTTCGTTAGGGATGTAACGACAAGTTCAACTCATTGTATTAGATACAAGGGATCAAACAATTGCGTTGGTCTCATTTCCATCCATATAAACTAGTCATTTTAATCATTCAAACCATTCATTCTAGACATTATAACAAGTGAAACATATTAGATTAACTATAAGGGATCATATGAATAAGTTGAATCTCATTCATTTTCATACAAACTTGTGCTTTCAATCCACTAAATCATTCAATGAGAATGTAACAACAAGTTAACCATATTCAATTAAATATGTGTGATCAAATGAATCAATTAAATCTCTCTCGTATTGATACGAACTTGTGATTTCAATGTCTCAGATCGTTTGTTAGAGATGTAACTACAAGTTCAACTCATTGGATTAGATACAAGGGATCAAACAAATGCATTGGTCCCATTTGTATCCAAATAAACTAGTGATTTTAAGCATTTAAATCATTCAATATAGACATTATAACAAGTGAAACATAGTAGATTAACTATAAGGGATCATATGAATGAGTTGAATCTCATTCATTTTCATGCAAACTTGTGCTTTGAATCCACTAAATCATTCAATGTGAATGTAACTACAAGTTAACTACATTCAATTAAATATGTGTGATCAAAAGAATCAATTAAATCTCTCTCACTTTGATATGAAATTGTGACTTCAATCTCTTAAATCGTTCATTACATATGTAACTGCAAGTTCCACTCATTCGATTAACTGCAAGATGTCAAACTAAAGCATAGATCTCATTTGTATCCATATGAACTTGTGATTTCTACCATTGAAATCATTCATTATACATGTATTAGCATGTGAAACACATTAGATTTACTGTATGTGAGCAAATGAATCACTTGAATATCGTTGATTTTTAATTAAACTTGTGATTTCAATCCACTAAATCATTCAATGTGAATGTAGCAACATGTTAACCACATTCAATTGAATATGTGTGATCAAATGGATCAATTAAATCCCACTTTTATGATACAAACTTATGTTTTCAATCCCTTAGATCGTTATTATAGATGTCACAACAAGTTCAACTGATTTGATTTGCTACAAGGGATCAAACAATACATAGATCCCATTTGTAAATATATGAATTTGTGATTTCAATCATTTAAATAATTCATTGTAGAAGTAATAATAAGTGAGACACATTAGATTAAATGTGAGTGAGCAAATGAATCACTTGAATCTCATTCATTTTCGTTTAAACTTGTGGTTCCAATCCACTAAGTCATTCAATATGGATGTAACAACAAGTTAAACTCATTGGATTAAATACAAAGGATCAAACAAATGCATTGGTCCCATTTGTATCCATATAAACTAGTGATTTTAATCATTTAAATCATTTATTATAGACATTATAACAACGAAAACATATTAGATTAACTATAAGGGATCATATGAATGAGTTGAATCTCATTCATTTTCAAACAAACTTGTGCTCTGAATCCACTAAATCATTCAATGTAAATGTAACAACAAGTTAAGCACATTTAATCTAGACATTATAACAAGTTAAACACATTATATTAACTATATGGGATCGTATGAGTGAGTTGAATCTCATTTATTTTCATACAAAATTATGATTTCAATCCACTGAATGATTCAATGTCAATGTAACAACAAGTTAACCACATTCAATTAAATATGTGTGATCAAATCAATCAACTAAATCTCCCCTGTATTGATACAAACTTTTGATTTCAATCTCTTACATCGTTCGTTAGAGATGTAACTACAAGTTCAACTCATTGGAGATACAAGGGCCAAACAAATGTGTTGGTCCCATTTGCATCCATATAAACTAGTGATTTAAATAATTCATTATAGATGTTATAACAAGTGAAACATATTAGATTAACTACAAGGGATTACCTGAATGAGTTGAATCTCATTCATTTTCATACAAACTTGTGCTTTCAATCCACTAAATCATTCAATGTGTTTGTAATAACCAGTTAACCACATTCAATTAAATATGTCTGATCAAATGAATCAATTAAATCTCTTCCGTATTGATACGAACTTGTGATTTCAATCTCTTAGATCGTTCATTAGAGACGTAACTTCAAGTTCAACACCTTGGATTAGATACAAGGGATCAAACAAATGCATTGGTCCCATTTGTATCGATATAAATTAGTAATTTTAATCATTTAAATCATTCATTATAGACATTATAACAAATGAAACATATTAGATTAACTATAAGGGATCATATGAATGAGTTGAATCTCAGTCATTTTCATACAAACTTGTTCTTTGAATCCACTAAATCATTCAATGTGAATGTAACAAAAAGTTAAGCACATTCAATTAAATATGTGTGATCAAATGAATGAATTAAATCTCCCCCATATCGATACGAACTTGTTATTTTAATCTCTTAGATCGTTCGTTAGAGATGTAACTACAAGTTCAACAAATGCACTGGTCGCCTTTGCATCCATATGAACTAGTGATTGAAATCATTCATTATCGGCATTATTACAAGTGAAACATATTAGATTAACTATAAGAGAACATATGAATGAGTTGAATCTCAATAATTTTCATACAAACTTGTTAGGGAAACACTAGGCGAAGCATGGAAAGTGTTCAAAATTATTTATGGTAGACCGAGTGCCTGTGGGTTATTAGCTACGTATGGTAGGCCAAGTGATTTTCGCATTAGCCCCTTTTACCTGGGAGCGATCGCCCA
>JAANDH010000540.1:97428-107428 GCA_011799765.1 Nymphaea thermarum
ATTAGATTAACTATAAGAGAACATATGAATGAGTTGAATCTCAATAATTTTCATACAAACTTGTTAGGGAAACACTAGGCGAAGCATGGAAAGTGTTCAAAATTATTTATGGTAGACCGAGTGCCTGTGGGTTATTAGCTACGTATGGTAGGCCAAGTGATTTTCGCATTAGCCCCTTTTACCTGGGAGCGATCGCCCACAACACCTATAGGGGGAGGGCGTTTTTTCTGATCCACGGACATTGCCCGGGACACTAGGGAAACACTAGGCGAAGCCTGGAAATTGTTCAAAATTATTTATGGTAGACCAAGTGCTTGTGGGTTATTAGCTACGTATGGTAGGCCAAGTGATTTTCGCGTTAGCCCCTTTTACCCGGGAGCGATCGCCCAAAGCACCTATAGGATAGATCATCTGCTCGGATCGACGGACTGACACCCGTCTATCTTGCTGTCCTCCCTCTAGATCAGCACCTGCTCCTGCCCGCTCTGCCTCGGCCATCGACAGTCCATGCGGTGCCACTGCCTGCTGCTCGGCCTCCGACTGTGGTCAAGGCCTTTGTTTGGCAGTCTGTGTGCCATGTGTCCTTGCCTGCCTTGCCCCTCAGCCTGCAGTGCACGCTGTCCCTCGGCAGCGCCTGTGGTGTTCCTCGGGCCTGGATCGGGTACACAAGGTGGATCCAGGAATGGTCTAAAATATTTATGGTAGACCAGGTGATTTTCGCGTTAGCCCCTTTTACCCGGGAGCGGTCGCCCAAAGCTCCTATATAGGAGACTGGTGTTCGGTTCGACGGATCTGGTAGGGTCTCGCCTGGCGCCGGACAAGTGTGCCTACCCCCAAGATCCCCTCGGACTCAGCCTATGATAATCCTAAGTAAAGTAAATACAATCTAACTACCCGAGTCGGACAGAAAACCCCGACTTAAAACCTAATGCGAAAGCGATTAAAACTAATAACTTGAAACAAGAAAACCAAAAACCCAAATATGAAAAGGGGAAGGATGCACCGACCAATTTCACTTGGCGAAGATTATCCCCAAATGCAGCACGTTGGAAGTTGACTCCTGAAGTGGCCCCGGTCTCCCAGTGGTTGAAGTGGCACGCCGGAAGTGTAGAACTCCAAATGTGGCGCCGGTTGATGGAAGTAGCCGCTAGAAAACACCTAGGAACTCCTCGGATGGACGCCAGAGGTTGTGGTGACCGGCTGGTGCTTCGCCGGAAAAGTCACCAGAAAAGTAGCAGTGGTGGCCGGAGGTCGCCGAAGTACGCTGGAGGCAAGTCCCGCCGGTTCTAGACACACAAGGATGCAAGTGCTAGCTTGCTGTCTTCCTTGAGGGCTAGGGTAGAACCGACTAGGTGCGAGACTTGGACTAGGTTGGGCTGAAGTGGGCTCGGACCAAATGTTTCCAAATGGGTCTGGGCTAGGTCTAGGATGTAAGCTAGGTCAAGGCTAGACTAGGCTCGGGCGGTCTTGTGGTCCTAATGTGGGCTCGGTTTTACCTAGGGAAGGGCTTGAATGGGCGATCCCTAAATTCAAGGAAGGGTAGGTTCTAGCTAGGTTCGAGCTAAGGAAATGAAATGGAAATGGACCTAATGCGAGTGGGACTGGGCTGGCTCGGGTGAGTGGTAGGTGACTAATGATTAGAAGGTGGGCGCTAACTAGGACAAGGCTCCTAAATGTTAGGGCAAGGTGGCGCACGATGAGGCTTTCTCCCTACTTGCGTGGGAGAGGGGATGAGCCTAATGTGGAAGGGCGGCTGGATAGGTGAGCTAATGTGGCGAGGTGGTGACTTGGGGGGGCTGGTTGTCGACCAAATGGTAGGCTAGGTCAAATGTTCAAGGCTAGGTGGCGCAAGGTAAGGCTTCTAGATCCTAAGTTCAAGGAGACTCCTAGCTAGGTGGCGAGTTGACTCCACAAATCTCTCACCAAATGGTAGGCGGCGCCCACCAAATGTGAGTCAAAGGGGCGAGCTGGCTCCTCTCACTCTCTCGATGGCTGCCACGTGTAGAGATGAAGGGCAGAGATGCAACTTACCAAATGAGAAGAAGCTAGACCGAATGTCCCCAAATGCGCCAGCGGTAGGACTCCTCCAATGTTAGTCGGAATTCCCCAAGGTGGCCGGTTTCTTCCAAATGTCCGCCGGATTTCACAAGGGTGCGCCGGATCTCCAAATGTAAAGGTGATTCGCCAAATGTAGCTCGCCGGGAGACACTTTGATTTTCTGCTCCTCGTCGGAGTTTTCCAAATGTTGGCCGGATTTCCTAAATGTTCGCCGGAATTCCCAAATGTTTATCGGAATTCCTCCTAATGTTCGCCAGATATCACCTATTCTTGCCGGTTTCCTTTCTTTTTCTTTTCTTTCTTGGGCGGCTTCTTTTCTTTTGCTTTTTCTTTCTTTTCTCGCCCTTTTTCTTCTTTCTTTTTTCTGGTTTTTCTGGCAAGAAAGGCAGATCTGAACCGTGGCTTATTTCAGCTCTTTACACGGTTAGATCTGAACTGTGGCCTCTTTTGGCTCTTAACACGGTTAGATGCGAATAAACGAACTAGAAATCAAAGGATAAACCACCAATAACGTGGAGGAAGGTTTGGAACTCGTTAAAACAACTTTAAATCAGATTTCAGCCATGCGATTAGAGAGTTCACCGGCCGTCTACCGGCAAAGTCCCTCTCCTATGGCCGAAGTCTAAAACAAAGAAATCCAACGAAGTGCACACACCTTCTTCCCGGTTACAAGTGCTTACCTCTGAATTTCCACAGTGGAGATGGCTGCTTCGATACTCTAGTCGCCTAGAAGTTGAAGCCTTCCCGGTTGCAATGCGGCCTCTATCTTTCCCGGATGGAGACGAGATTGCTGCACCTTGATTGCATGGAGTTGACGTGGGGAATCCGAGTTGATGGAGGAAGACCTTGTGCCAGGCACTTAGTCATCCGTCCCAAGCTTTTCCCTTTGGCCGATTGGAGGAAGAAGAGAGTAGAGATCGAGGAAGAGAAGGAAGGAGCCGTCGGGTATTGCTTAGATTGAAGGAAGAACAGTAGATTGCCGAATCCACCCAAATGTGACACGAGAGAGCACGAGAGAAGAGACGAAGATCGGGGAGAAGAGAGGGGCGCGCGAGAGAGAGAGAGAACTCGGGGAGAGGAGAGAGACTTGAAATTCACTAATGAACTCAATTCTTCAATTCTTTGACACGAATTCAAATGAATTACAAATATTTATAGTGCCGGAAAAGAAGGGATCTAAACATGTGATCCGGATCTCAAAACTGAATCAAATTGCATAAGCAAATGGCACAAAGCAAATACCAAAGCAAATTGCGCAAAAATCAAATCCTAAGTCCTAAAACCGATCCTCCTCTTGCCCAAGTACACTTGGACATTGATTTGGATCGAGCTCTACCTAGAGTCACCCTAGGTCGGCCCTAAGAGACCTGGTTCGGACACGCCATGGGTGGACTTGAACACAACCGAGCTAGACCCACCCGTTCGGATTTCAGAAACCTCGCTTAGAGCCTTGGCACTTCCTCCCACACCTCCCTCTGCTTCAACTCCAAGCATATCAACTTCGGCTGGACCAAGCTGCAACGCACCTCCCTCTCCGCCCTCTTGACCCGAGCCCGGGTCAATTGAGCTGGGTTCAGCCCTGACCAAGTGGTTGGCGGACTCCCTCCGCCCTCTGTGACCACTCTAGGCCAAGTTGAGGGCTGGCCCGTATCAGGATCCCCGTCGCCCTTGTTGTTTGTGCCTTGCTTGTGTTTGCCGCCTGTCCCTCATCTGCATGGTACGATCGAGAATCTATCTCGCATTTCAGCATTATGCGCCTCCCAATTTCCGCTTGGCTGTGCCGGTGTGAAGGCGGCTGTTGGGAAGCTCCTGATGTCCTGGCGCATGAGTGGTTTTGGCTGCGTCTCCCGTCGGCATCATGGCTGTTTTGGTTTGCCCTGAACCGTTTGGGAGCCGTGCTTGTTATATTGTTCTGGCTGACGTCATTTTGTTTTGCCTCTTCGTTTGGTCTCTGTATTGCTGCCGCTTTGGTGGAACGTTGTCTTGTTAAAGACATTCATACACCTCATCCGCATGGTGTGCGGAGGGCTTGGACATGCAGCTTTTGGCCTCTCAGCTTTTATGTTGTTTGTTGGTTTTTGTTGCCATTACGTCGGCCTTTATGGATTCTCAATATGTTTCAGGCGCCGGTTGGCAGTTGACAAATGTTGTTCTTCCGGAAATATCATCCGTAGTGATGTTGAAAAAGAAACTAAGACTGACCGTCAGTAGCCACCGATCCTTTTGTGGCCGGTGTCTCTGACGTAGTCGAGGTGTTGCTACCTGGTTGATCCTGCCAGTAGTCTTATGCTTGTCTCAAAGATTAAGCCATGCATGTGTAAGTATGAACTAATTCAGACTGTGAAACTGTGATTGGCACATTAAATAAGTTATAGTTTGTTTGATGGTATTTGCTACTCGGATAACCGTAGTAAAGCTAGAGCTAATACGTGCACCACACCCCGACTTCTGGAAGGGTCGCATTTATTAGATAAAAGGCAAATGCGGGCTTTGCTCGATGTTTTCGTGATTCATGATAACTCGACAGATCAGACGACCTTCGTGCTGGAGACGCATCATTCAAATTTCTGCCCTACCAACTTTCGATTGTAGGATAGTGGCCTACCATGGTAGTGATGGGTGACGAAGAATTAGGGTTCGATTCCAGAGAGGGAGCCTGAGAAACGGCTACCATAACAATACCGGGCTCTTCGTCTGGTAATTGGAATGAGTACAATCTAAACCCCTTAACGAGGATCCATTGGAGGGCAAGTCTGGTGCCAGCTGCCACGGTAATTCCAGCTCCAATAGCGTATATTTAAGTTGTTGTAGTTAAAAAGCTCGTAGTTGGATTTTGGTTTGGGCCGACCGGTCCGCCTCTGGGTGTGCACTGGTTGTCTCATCCCTTCTACCGGCGATGCGCTCCTGTTCTTAACTGGCCACGTCGTGCCTCCGGTGCCGTTACTTTGAAGAAATTAGAGTGCTCAAAGCAAGCCTACGCTCTGCATACATTAGCATGGGATAACATCATAGGATTTCGGTCCTATTGTGTTGGCCTTCAGGATCGGAGTAATGAATAAGAGGGACAGTCGAGGGCATTCGTATTTCATAGTCAGAGGTGAAATTCTTGGATTTAAGAAAGACGAACAACTATGAAAGCATTTGCCAAGGATGTTTTCATTAATCAAGAACGAAAGTTGGGAGCTCGAAGACGATCAGATACCATCCTAGCCTCAACCATAAACGATGCCGACTAGGGATCGGCGGATGTTGCTTTTAGGACTCTGTCGGCACCTTATGAGAAATCAAAGTTTTTGGGGTCCGGGAGGAGTATGGTCGCAAGGCAGAAACTTAAAGGAATTGACGGAAGGGCACCACCAGGAGTGGAGCCTGCGGCTTAATTTGACTCAACACGGGGAAACTTACCAGGTCCAGACATAGTAAGGATTGACAGACTGAGAGCACTTTCTTGATTCTATCGGTGGTGGTGCATGGCCATTCTTAGTTGGTGGAGTGATTTGTCTGGTTAATTACGTTAACGAATGAGACCTCAGCTTGCTAACTAGCTCCGTGGAGGAACCCCTCCACGGCTAGCTTCTTAGAGGGACTATGGCCGTTTAGGCCATGGAAGTTTGAGGCAATAACAGGTCTTTGATGCCCTTAGATGTTTTGGGCCGCACGCGCGCTACACTGATGTACGCAACGAGTTTATATCCTTGGCCGACAGGCCCGGCTAATCTTGGGAAACTACATCGTGATGGGGACAGATCATTGCAATTGTTGGTCTTCAACAAGGAATTCCTAGTAAGCGTGAGTCATCAGCTTGCGTTGACTACGTCCCTGCCCTTTGTACACACCGCCCGTCGCGCCAACCGATTGAATGGTCCGGTGAAGTGTTCGGATCGTGGCGACGGAGGCGGATCACTGCCTACGACGTCGTGAGAAGTTCATTGAACCTTATCATTTAGAGGAAGGAGAAGTCGTAACAAGGTTTCCGTAGGTGAACCAGTGGAAGGATCATTGTTGTTTCCTATTGGACAGACGGGCGAACATGTTATCTTTGCTCACTCATGCGGAGTTGGGAGCACCACACCAAGAGTGGCGTGGTTCCTTTCTCTGTTATTTGGTTTGTGCTTGCTTTGGCTTTTACCGTACTCGTCAAGGGGATGGTGGCTTCAGCGGCGTAGGTCAAAAAAGAAAAACAAAAATCCGTCACTTTTAAGCGTCAAGGAACATTGAAAAAAAGGGGAGGGCATCCAGAGATGTTCACTCCACCCTTTAATCTATGACGACTCTCGGGAACGGATATCTTGGCTCCCACCACGATGAAGAATGTAGCGAAATGCGATACTTGGTGTGAATTGCAGAATCCCGTGAATCATCGAGTTTTTCAACGCAAGTTGTGCCGGAGCCCATTCGACCACGGGCACGTCTGCTTGGGCGTCAAGCTATGTGTCGCCCTCTCCACGTCCTCGTGTTAATCAAGATGGCCGAGGGAGAGTGGAGGATTGGCCTTCGGTGCCAAGTTTCATTGGCGTCGTAGGTTGAAACATTACAGTTGGCTCTATGATTTTGGTTGACGGCACAACAAGCATTGGATTTTTCAGTGAGTTGTTGTGCCTCACCCGATCGAGAAGGCCCGTGGGACTCTTTTGATGCAAGTTATATCTTTTTTGTTTTTCTTGCTTCATCCTTAGCGACCCCAGGTCAGGCGAGATTACCCGTTGAGTTTAAGCATATCAATCAGTAGAGGAAAAGAAACTTACAAGGATTCCCTTAGTAACGGCGAGCGAACCGGGAACAGCCCGGAATGAAAATCGGTGGGCTTTGCCTTCCGAATTGTAGTCAGTTGAAGCGTCCTCAGCGACAAACTAGCCAAAGTCTCCTGGAATAGGGCACTGGAGAGAATGAGAGCCCCGTCGTTCCCAGACCCTATCGCATCACGAGGCGCTGTCAATGAGTCGGGTTGTTTGGGAATGCAGCCCTAATCGAGCGGTAAATTCCGTCCAAGGCTAAATATAGGCGGGAGACCAATAGCGAACAAGTACTGCGAGGGAATGATCAAAAGGACTTTGAAAAGAGAGTCAAAAAGTGCTTGAAATTGCAGAGAGGGAAGCAGATGGGGGCCGACAATTCACCTCGATCGTATGCAGAACAGCTTGTGGCCGGTTCGGTGCTCGGCTCGAGGCATGGTTCGGTGCCGGCCGCAACGGCGGCTGAAGCCCGAGCGGTTGATTCCGCTCGAGGAACGTTGTCGTTGTGGCCAAAGAAATGCGGTGCGCGCCTTTCTGGCGGACTGCTTGCAGTGCCTGCGTGCTCATGGCACCGGCCAGCGGGCTTCCCATCTGACCCGTGGTGAAACACAGACCGAGGAGTCTGACATGTGTGCGAGTCAACAGGTGTGGAAACCTAGAAGGTGCAAGAAAACTGAATGGCAGGATACCCTTAACGGGTTTTGCACTGCCGACCGACCTCGATCTTTTGCGAAGGGTTCGAGTGGGAGCATGCCTATCGGAACCCTAAAGATGGTGAACTATGCCTGAGCGAGGTGAAGCCAGAGGAAACTCTGGTGGAGGCCCGCAGTGATACTGACGTGAAAATCGTTCGTCTGACTTGGGTATAGAGGCGAAAGACTAATGAACCGTCTAGTAGCTAGTTCCCTCCAAAGTTTCCCTCAAGATAGCTGGAGCTCGCGAGAGTTCTATCAGTTAAAGCCAATGATTAGTGGCATCGGGGGTGCACTGCCCTCAACCTATTCTCAAACTTTAAATAGGTAGGACGACATGGCTGCTTTGTTGAGCCACGTCACGGAATCAAGAGCTCCAAGTGGGCCATTTTTAGTAAGCAGAACTGGTGATGCGGATGAACGAAAAGCCAGGTTACAGTGCCTAACTGTGCGCTAACCTAGATCCCACAAAGGGTGTTGGTTGATTAAGACAGTAGGACGGTGGTCATGGAAGTCGAAATCCGCCAAGGTGTGTGTAACAACTCACCTGTCGAATCAACTAGCCCCGAAAATGGATGGCGCTAAAGCGCGTGACCTATACTCGGCCGTCGGGGTAATTGCCATGCCTCGATGAGTAGGAGGGTGTGGCGGTCGTTGCGAAACCCAGGCCGCAAGGCTGGGCGGAACGACCGTCGGTGCAGATCTTGGTGGTAGTAGCAAATATTCAAATGAGAACTTTGAAGGTCGAAGAGGGGAAAGGTTCCATGTGAACGGCACTTGCACATGGGTTAGTCAATCCTAAGGGGCACGGGAAGCCCGTCGGATAGCGCTTATTGCGCGAGCCTCAAAAGGGAATCGGGTTAAAATTTCTGAACTGGGACGTGGTGGTTGACGGCAACATTAGGGAGTCCAGACACGTTGGCGAGGGCCTCAGGAAGAGTTATCTTTTCTGTTTAACAGCATCCCCACCCTGGAAACGGCTCAGCCGGAGGTAGGGTCTAGCGACTGGAAGAGCACCGCACGTTGCGTGGTGTCCGATGTGCCCTCGGCGACCCATGAAAATCTGGAGGACCGAGTGCCGCCCATGCCTGGTCGTACTCATAACCGCATCAGTCTCCAAGGTGAACAGCCTCTAGCCAATGGAACAATGTAGGCAAGGGAAGTCGGCAAAACGGATCCGTAACTTCGGGAAAAGGATTGGCTCTGACGGCTGGGCACGGGGGTCCTTGTCCAGAACCCGTCGACTGTCAGCGGACTGCTCGAGCAGCTCTTGCGGTGAGAGCGGGCCACTGCGTGTCGGCCGGGGGACAGACTGGGAATGGCCCTTCACCGGGCCTTTCGTGGGCATCGAACAGCCAACTCAGAACTGGTACGGACAAGGGGAATCCGACTGTTTAATTTGAACAAAGCATTGCGATTGTTCCCCTGTGTCAGGGTTGTACAGTCTTTGTTTTGTTTTAATTAGCTTCCTTTGTTTATTTTTGGGCCTTGGTGAAAGCTTGAGTGTTCATCTTTGTCGGAGCACCCTCCCAAGGTCCTTTGCAAGTGTAATATTGGGGTTCCTAGCTTTGGTTGGTCGGCTTTTGAACTTTGTAAGTGGCTTCGGCCAACCTTTGTAAGTAAAGTTGTATTGACTTACTTGCATTCCTTCGTGATGTACTCTTCTCTTTGAAGTGAAATATATTGCGAGTTTTCTTTTTGCACTCTTGTGTTTGAGTCTGTGTAAGTGTCTAAGTGCCCAAGTGATTTCCGCTCGCTTGGACAAGTGAAGGCTTGCGGCCTACTAGCGAGAGTTTGGCCACGCCGCGTGGGCTGAAGGAGTCGGCCCGTGACAGCTGGTATCAGAGCCCAGATTCAAGTCAATTTGGGAAAGCGATCGGGAAGTCACTGCAGAGTGTCGCGCCGACTTGCTGTCGTTGAAGAGAGTGCTATGGCATCAGGTTACAACCTACGGGGTGCCAAAGGCAAGGAACCAGCCTGCCCAGAGGAGGCGAGCCAAGGCCGTCAAGGGGAGACGAGCCCAGACCGTGGCCAGGGAAACCTGGAAGATACGGTGAATCGGTTGGTCGCAGATGTGGCCACCCAAGAGGAAGCCCTCGGCTTTGCTACCGAGACCTTTGAGGGATTCATGGAAGAGATGAAGTTGATGCGGGAACAGATGGCCGAGTCAGTGGCCGTGAACCGATCACTCTCTGACTTGATGAAGACCTTATAGGATGAAGTTGCTGAACTTCGGGCGTCAAATCAGCGGCTGCTACGTATGAGCTCATCCAACAGTAGCCAAGAGAGGATCAGTAGGGTCGACGTTCAACATCCGGTGAAGTACGGTGGTAGCCGCGATGCGAGGGCGATTGACAATTTTCTGTTCCAAGTGGACTACTACCTGGACCTGCAAAACGTAGTAGAGGAGGATTTGAAGATCAAGACCGCAGTAATGCTCCTAGAGGGGGATGCTGTGGCTTGGTGGAGACGAAAGATGTTTGACATCGAAAATGGGGACTGCACCATTCAAACCTT
>JAANDH010000540.1:112428-124928 GCA_011799765.1 Nymphaea thermarum
TTACCCGGGAGCGATCGCCCAAAGCACCTATAGGATAGACCATCTACTCGAATCGAGGACTGACACCCATCTACCTTGCTGTCGAGCCTCTTGCTCAGCGCCTGCTCCTGCCGGCTCTGCCTCGGCCATCGACAGTCCATGCGGTGCCACTGCCTGCTGCTCGGCCTCCGACTACGGTCAAGGCCTTTGTTTGGCAGTCTGTGTGCCACCTGTCCAGCCCTGCCTTGCCCCTCGGCCTGCAGGCACGCTGTCCCTCGGCAGCGCTTGTGGTGTTCCTCGCGCCTGGATCGGGTACACAAGGTGGATCCAGGAATGGTCTAAAATATTTATGGTAGACCAGGTGATTTTCGCGTTAGCCCCTTTTACCCGGAGCGATCGCCCAAAGCTCCTATATAGGAGCCTGGTGTTTGGTTTGACGGATCCCCGTCGCCCTCATTATCTGTGCCTTGCTTGTGTTTGCCGCTTGTCCCTCGTCCGCATGGTATGATCGAGAATCTATCTCGCGTTTCAGCATTATGCGCCTCCCAATTTCCGCTTGTCCGCATGGCTGTGCCGGTGTGAAGGCGGCTGTTGGGAAGCTTTTGATGTCCTAGCGCATGAGTGCTTTTGGCTGCGTCTCCCATCGGCATCATGGCTGTTTTGGTTTGCCATGACCCGTTTGGGAGCCGTGCTTGTTATATTGTTCTGGCTGACGTCATTTTGTTTTGCCCCTTCATTTGGTCTCTGTATTGATGCCGCTTTGGTGGAACGCTGTCTTGTTAAAGACATTCACGCAGCTCATCCGCATGGTGTGCGGCTTTTGGCCTCTCAGCTTTTATGTTGTTTGTGGGTTTTTGTTGCCATTACATCGATCTTTATGGATTCTGATATGAGCCTTACTAGGACTCGTAATCCTCACATAGGCACCTCCGCCGAAGGCGCTCAAATGTGTAGGGAGGCTAATGACCTTTCCTTTGAGTTTTGGGGTAAACTGGTTGCGGAGACTACGGGAGCGCTTCAAAATCTTAGGGAGGTTAATTCTCAACCTTTCCCTACAGCTTCTACAAAGGAAAGCGGAGATTTGCGTTGTGAGGTTAAGTCCTCAACATCCAAGGCAGAGATCAAAGTTGCGCCAAGTCGGGATTGCGTGAAGAATTCAAGGGAGGTTAAGGAGTCTTTGCGAGTGGAAGAGCTAGGTGGGCTCGGCCTAGGAGACCTAGACCCACCCGGTCTAGGTGGAGAAGACCCAAGCACACCTTGCTTGGATGATGAAGACCCAAACCTACCTAGTT
Source organism: Nymphaea thermarum (assembly GCA_011799765.1). Taxonomy (NCBI): domain Eukaryota; kingdom Viridiplantae; phylum Streptophyta; class Magnoliopsida; order Nymphaeales; family Nymphaeaceae; genus Nymphaea; species Nymphaea thermarum. The sequence continues at coordinate 113,700 of JAANDH010000540.1, forward strand.
CGGACGAGGAGGACCTAGGCGTCATGGACCTAGGTGATGGTGGGCTCGGCTTGGAGGGAAGGACGGGTGATCCAGGCATGGATCAAGGCTAGTGGGTTCGGACCCACTTGGAGACACACATGGCGAAGCTCGAGCGGACCCGGGCGAGGTGGGGCCTTTGGCCCAATACAGATTTGAACTATTAGTATTACTTTGATTTGCTTAAAGTATTGTTTTATTTTAAACTCGGTTTGGATTTAGTCTCGTATCGAGACATTTGTAGAACCGGTTCGGGTGTAGTATTTAAACCCCGAACCGATACATTTGGTCATTATGCAATTGAATTTTTAGAGAACTCTCTCTCTTCTTCCCGCGTGGAGACTTGGTCCTTAGGGCGTGGCTGGTTTCCAGCACAACACCAAAGCTCTCAATATCGTGTGAGAGGCATTGCGAGTTCGATCATAGGGACAGCGACCGGAATCCATCACCGGTTGAACCAGCACCGTGACCCTCTTCCTCGGTGCAATCTCTTTGAACACGGGAGAGATTAGAGGCCAAGGAAGCAAGAGGGATCGTGAGGAAGGACGGCACATTCAGCTGCTCTTGAGCACTGGTCTAACACCGTTCGACCTTGCAAAACCGACCACCGGCGATCTCTCCTCGAATGCCAAGCAATCCCGATTCCTGTTGCTTGGAGAAGGAGACATCGGTTTCGCCTTCATTACAACCTCAACGTTGGAAGATGCCTAGTATCCGTGGGAGCAATCCTACGGGTAAATTGGTAAGGACCAGCGGTAGCGCGTGGAGAAGAAGACTCATCGCAAGGAGCAACGGGCGAGAGGCGGGGAGCATCCGGCTGGGCCAAACCAGCCACCTAAATCCTGGTGTTTCACTGCTCCAACCGTGGTGAGTGTGGCGTCTTTAGTTCCCATATCAATCTGAATCATAGGGGGAAGTTAAGATGAGGAAGAAGAAGAAAAAGGATCGTGGAAAGAAGAAGAAAGGCGTCGAAGAAATCGCGGGCGGAGAAGGAGAGTCGGATTTCTGAAGAAAACATCAGAAATAGTCTCTGTTGCAGAGGCTATTCCAGACGCTTCCCGAGGAGTTTAGAGGTGTTCTTGGGCTTGTTGGAAAGCTCTCAAGCCCAGGAACAACATACTAAATTTTGACTGTGATCAGACGTCGGCGCTCCAGTTAAATCCGCCGTCAAAGTTCCCTGCCGCCGCCGCTCAGACGTTATATTCGGTTTCCTGAAGAGAACGGCAGAGGTACTCCCAACTAAAATGCCTATTCCATGAGATATACTGGGAGTTTGGAGGAGTTCTATAGCTTGTTGGAAAGATAACATCCTCAGGAACAACATAGTAAAAGTTGAGAGCGATCGGACCTGGTCGTACTGGCCAATTCAGCAAGGAACATCACTGATTCTGCTGTCGCCGTTCTGTCGCAGTCTACCACAGAACCGCCACTTGCAACGGCGATATCTCCCGATTCCGGTAGAGTTTTTAGGTAAGCCATATACCTTTGGATTTGTATTCAAAAGTTCTACAACATATCCAAAATTTAAGGTATTTGAACTTTGTTTGCCTATTGAATTACTTTCTGCAAGTTCTGGACGTTGGGCGGACTGATTACCAGAATTCATGGAGCTGGGCTGATTTCCGGCCAACATTTGGGGCAATTCTGGCGTCCTCCGGCCAGAGCCAGCTCGTGGATGGCTAATTAAAAATTTGCCCTCATCACATTTGGGGATTACGTGGAGTCAACGCATTTGGTAAAGGGCAAGGGCGTCAAATGTCTTGGCGGCCGTCATTTGGCTGAACCGTGCCAAAAAGCAACATTTGGGGACGGCGCCAACTCCTGCCCACCATTTGGCGACAGTTTTGGTGGGGGATCGCAGCTGGATCTCGAGGTGGACATGTGGCATCAGCTGGAGCAAGGCGTTAGCTAGGCGGTGGAACATTTGGCGATGCTTTTAAGGTGAGGCACGAGTGGAGGCAAGAGAAGGCGCCATTTGTCCTTGGCGCCAAAAGGGGGTACCGATCCTCTTCAAATGTGTTCCTAAAGAGTAGGAGGGAACGATTTGGAGATCTCAAGCAGCTCGTGGGTGGTTGGGCATTTGGAGAGGTGTCACCTTAGGAGCTCTACACGTGGTGGAGGTTGGCTTCTTTCCTCCTTGCGCGCAAGATCCTTCCCTAATTCTTCTCCAACGAGTTAGGGAAGGTGAGATCGTGAAGTCTAGGTTCATTGAACCTAGACGCCATTTGTCTAAGGGAAGGTAGCGGCTCAACCTTGGAAGGTATCTATCTACATTTTGGGACAATCTTCTCAATGTTTCCACACCTACCTCGAGCAAGGAAGGGGCGGCACTTGGAGTCAAGGAGAGTCAAGCTTGGAGCCGTGAAGGAGAAGGAGAAGGAAAGAGAAGGAGCCGCCGGATTCCGGTTAACATACCTCGCTGGAATCCCTATCTTTGCCGGAGCTAAGGAAGACATGCGTGTGTTGGCGCTTCCAACACTTGCTTCCCCCTAATCCGTCACTTCCTAGGGGTTCAATTACAATCCGGTGAAGTGCACTTACGATCTTACTTTCTCTAGTTTCTATACTCTTCATCGTGATTGCTTTGTGCTCTCTCATTACTTATAGCATAGGAGCCGTGGAGTTATCTTCTTCAAATTGGAGGAGAACAACTCAAGGGGAGAAGGAACCGCATCCACCAAGCGACATTGGTGATCGCATCCCCCTTCTTCATCAATTTCAACAAGGGGTTACATTTAAACCGGGTGACTAGATCCTCAAGCACTTCTCCCCTATTCTTTACGAATTGAACTTGAATATCTCTTGTTCTATTGCTGTCCAAGGATTGAGCTATCTTGGAGAAGGTGGACGTAGCTGAAATTACCGAAGAAGGCAGTCCTATAGCTGCTGGTTTTCTTCTTTGGTGGAGCTTGAGGAGTCCCCAAGCGAGGCCTTGGGAGGTAAAGAACGGATCCCCCTATAGATCGGGGAAGGGTGTACTTGTTTTCGCCAGCCATTGGCACTAGCAACCCACTGGAATCCCTCTCGGGCACCTTGCCAGGGACACGATTTCCGGGTTGTAGACCACCTAAGGGGAAAGGGTGTGGTTTGCTCGATTAAGGATTGTATGACATGATGGTTTGTTGAGTGAGATGAGGGTTTTAATGCATTGTATCGCACACTTTTTGTAATAAGCCTCATCATCCTCTCTAGAAAGAATTGTAGTAGGTTCAAGCCTGGGCGGGTTTAACCTCACTTGTAAATCTGAACCTATTTTTAAGCCGGGGTGACTGTCCGGCGGGGAAACAATTCTTGTATTAACATTTAATCCTAAATCCGGCAACATCCTCCTAGATCCGAGGAGAGGGTCATCGGCGGCAATCTTGAGGACTTCATGACCGTGTCCAAGGGCGACCCTACCAGTTGGTATCAAAGCAGTTGGAGGATATCTACTTGCTGGATTTCTGGTTCAGAAGTGATCACAGGGCACCCAAGTGCAGATTGGAGAATTCGGCCAGAGCAGGGCAGACTTGAGGCCGAGTGGATTTCTGTTTTGAGCAGTTTTCGTTTTCAGTTTTCTAGAAGATTTTGGGCAGATTTCAGTAGATTTGTTTCAGTATTTAGTTGTTTGAGTTGCTTGGAGTTTGATTGGCAATGGCATCACACAAAGCCTAGACCATAGAGCCCGAAACTATGGAGGTAAAGGGCGAGGCGAGCATGTCCGTGTTGAGGAGACCCGAGTAGTAGAAAGGGGAGAGCCTTCGGGCACCAATGACAAGTTGGACCTTATCCTCACCCAGTTGGCTGGTGTAACCCAGACCATAGCCCAAATGGTTGGCCGACTAAACCATTTGGAGCAAAGGAGGAACCCACCTCAATCCCACTCTTCATCCTACTATCATAGGAATGAGCCCATAGGAGCAGTGAGTGAGGCATTCTAAGGGGATGCTAGGAGAGCTAGCCTTGGGGGACTTGGGGTAGAGCCACCAAGAGCACATACCCATCACCCACACCATGATCCCATCAAACCTCCTAACACCCGCCAAATCATCCATCCCCAACTTACTAACAGAACCAATGGGGAGCCTATTCACGTGGGGGAAAGGGCAAGACGAGCGGGTGAGAGACCTACTTCTGAGGAGATTAGGAGAGCCTTCATAGAGGCAAGACACCAGCAACATGAGCCTTTCCATCATCAAGAAGGCCAGAGGAGACACCATGATAACCGGTCCAACCATTCCATGACATTGGGTGAATACGAAGAGGACATAGATAGGGAGATCAAAATGTTAAATGGCCAAGGGAGAGGCCAGCGCCATGCTGGTTTCAACCAAGGAAGATGGGGGCGAAACCAAGAGGAGCCAAGGCTCCCTATGCCCAAGATGGATTTCCATAGGTTCAATGGGGAGAGGCCCAAGGAATGGATCTACAAAGCAGAGCAGTATTTCCTTTGCCAGGAGATTGCAGACTAGCATAAGATCTGTTTATCGAAAATGTACCTTGAGAAGGAGGCCATAGAGTGGTACTGTTTTTGGGAAGAGGACTTCCCTAATGCTACATGGGACTTCTTCAAAGAGGAACTGCTATTACGGTTTGGGGATACCACGTAAGTGAACCACGAGATGGAGTTAAGGAATCTCAAGCAAACCTCTACGGTCCAGGATTACCAAACCAAGTTTGAGAGGTTATCAAGTATGGTCAAGAATCGACCCGTAGAGTCTAAGATCGCCCATTTCATAGGGGGTCTTAACGAGGACATACAAATTGAGATGCTGAGAGATCCCCCAACCGAGTTGAGGAGGTGCTTCGCTTTGGCCAAAGTGATCGAGGAACAGTTCAGGCGTAGGGACGCTCAGAAAAGGTCCATAAGCCAGGGTTTGTGGCCAAACCCAATACAAATGTCATGAAATCAGCACCACCCAAGAAAACATTTGAGAAACGGCCTGCATTTCACAATAATGTTCCCATCAAGTACATATCCCGGCAAGAGAGGGAAGAAAGAATGAAAAAAGGGCTTTGCTTCTATTGTGATGAGAAGTTTCAACCGGGGCACAAATGCAAACACCTCCAGCTCTATGAGGTAGTAGAGAGTGAGGACGAGCTTGAAGGAAACGAAGGAGAGGCTAATGAAGAGATAGTCACCGAGGGCACTGAGGTAGCCAAGGTGGAAGAAGAGGTCGAAGTGCAAGAGGAAGTCCTGTGTCATGCCCTCACAAACAATGGGTTGAACGCTATGAGAGTTGTGGGCAAGATCAACAACCAAAAGGTTGTCGTCCTCCTCGAATACCGGATCCACCCACAACTTCCTTAATTCGAGATTGGCTCATCTTGTTGAGGGGAAGGTCACTCCCCAAGCTTCCTTCAACATCTTGGTTGGGAATGGTGAGAGGATGACTTGCAACGAGGTTTGCAAGGACGTGAGCTTAGAGATGCAGAAGACCCCATTCACACTAGACCTATACCTTCTTCCAATTGGATATGTAGATTTAGTCTTGGGAATTCAGTGGATGAAGCCTTTGAAGAGGACCTTATTTGATTGGGAGAACATGACTTTGACGTTTCCCAAGGAGGGTGGAGGAGAGATCACCCTTGAGGCCATCAACCCAAACGTTGATCCAAAGCTGGCCTTGAAGGCCCTCATGGGGAATCAACCAGCTTATTGGCTAGTGTCAATGGTTGAAGATGTTATGCCTTCTACCACTAGTGTTGAAGAGATACCCGCCAAAGTTCAATTGGTGATTGATCAGTACCCTTCAGTTTTTGAGGAGCCCAAGGGCTTACCTCCTACTCATTCTTACGACCACAGGATCACCCTCACCAAGGGGGCCGAAGCAGTAAACGTGCGCCCATATAGATATGCATACAGTCAGAAGGCCGAAATTGAAAAGTTGGTAAAGTAGATGCTTGAGAGTGGAGTCATTCGGCCTAGTAGTAGTCCATTTTCTTCTCCCGTATTCCTTGTTAAGAAGAATGATGGCACTTAGAGATTTTGTGTTGATTACCGGGCCCTCAATGAGGTCACAGTCAAAGATAAACATCCTATCCCAGTCATAGATGAACTACTTGATGAGTTGGCTGGGGCTTCTTACTTTACGAAGATGGACTTGAGAGCGGGGTATCACCAGATTCGCATGTAGAGGGAAGACGTGCATAAGATTGCGTTTCGAACTCATGATGGTCATTATGAGTTCCTCGTAATGCCATTTGGGCTGACCAATGCACCGGCCACATTTCAGAGGTGCATGAATGATCTTTTTAGGAGTTACCTGCGGGATTATGTGTTGGTATTCTTCGATGACATACTCGTCTACAGCCTGACCTTGGAGATGCATGCTCGGCACTTGGACACTATCCTATCTATTCTCAGGGACAACAAGCTGTATGCTAAGATGTCCAAATGCACTTTTGGCCAGACCTCAGTGGGATATTTGGGGCACATTGTCTCTCGGGATGGAGTTAGGGCTGAACCCGAGAAACTGGTGGCAATTGAGCAGTGGCCCTTGCCCAAGAACCCAAAGGAGATGCGCGGCTTCCTTGGGCTGACTGGATACTACCGGCGCTTTATTAGTGGTTATGTCAGCGCCCGTGCTAGCCTTGCCCGATTTTGAGAAGGAGTTTACTGTGGAGACAGACGCCAGTGACGTGGGAGTTGGGGCAGTATTGAGCCAAGAGGGGCATCGGATTGCCTTCATGTCCAAGGCCTTGACCAAGAGGGCCAAGCCTCTTTTCACGTACGAGAAAGAGCTCCTAGGTATGGTGCTAGTTGTGGACAAGTAGCGTCCATATCTACTTGGGCGCAAGTTTGTGGTTAGGACTGACCACAACAGTTTGAAGTATATGGTGAACTAGCGCATCACGACCCCCATCCAACAACGTTGGCTCTCCAAGTTGTTGGGATATGATTTCACCCTAGAATATAAGAAGGGCCCCGAGAACAACGCAGCAAATGCTCTCTCATGCCTAGGGGAGAACACATTGATGACTTTATCCATAGTAAGCACGGACTTATGGGATTGTATTGCCTTAGAGCAAGACGCAGATGATACCACGAGGCTACTGAGGGCCTCTGCAACTCAGAACGTGGGTTCCATACCCAACGATTCAGTACGTGGGAGACTACTATGCCATAAGGGCAAGGTAGTTATCCCAAAGCAGTCTGCGCTCAGGGAGGAGCTTATCAGACATTTCCATGAGTCTGCTACAGCTGGTCACGAGGGGGTGACCAAGACTATAGGCAGGATCAAGCCCCAGTTCTGGTGGGAGGGCTTGAAGGCTGATGTGAGGAGATATGTGTGAGATTGTCAGACTTGTCAGAGGGAAAAGTATGAGGCAGTCAGGCCTTCTGGGCACTTAGTCCCACTTCCTATTCCTACACAGCCTTGGAGAGATGTCTCTATGGATTTCATAGAGGCCATGCCTAGATCTGAGGGGAAGGAGTCAGTCATGGTGCTGGTTGGTCGACTGACAAAATATGCCCACTTTGTACCTTTGCCACGTTTATATCAGGGACCCCTAGTAGCTGCGGCCTATCACGATCATGTTGGGAAGCTTCATGGGATGCCCAACACGATAGTGAGTGACCGGATTCTATATTCTTGGGGGCTTTTTGGCAAGAGTACATGCGCCTGGCGGGTACTACTTTGCATTTTAGCACGGCGCATCACCCTCAGACTAATGGTCAGAGCGAGGTGGTCAATCGCACACTGGAAACCTACCTCAGATGTTATGCAGGGGCAAGGCCCAACACTTGGGTCAGGCACATATCGTTGGCTGAGTGGTCTTACAACACTAGCCTCCATTCTAGCACCAGGGTCACACCTTATGAGGCGGTGTATGGGTTCCCTCCACCCACCATTCCACGATATGAGGAAGGGACAGCCATGGATGACGAGCTTGATAGTACCCTGCAAACTCGAGAGGAGATTTTGGAATCTCTTAAGCAGAGTATTGCAAAAGCCTAGGCCCGTATGAGACAGTTCTATAATAGATGGTGAAAAGACAGAGAGTTCAATGTAGGGGATTATGTGTGGCTGAAGTGTTTGCCCTTCAAGCAGAAGTCGTTATTGGGGCAGCCCTATTTGAAGCTCCTTCCCAAGTACTATGGTCCTTACCAAGTGCTTCAGCGTGTAGGGAAGGCAGCCTATCACATTGCTTTACCTCCGGCTGCTCAGGTTCATCCCGTATTTCATGTGACCAGGTTGAAGCCCCATCGTGGGCCACTCCCCGGGAATGTTGAATACATTCCTAGCCAGCAGCCCGTTCCTTACAAAATCCTAAAGCACAGATATGCTTTGAGGGACGGTAGACATAGACACGAGGTTCTTATCGAGTGGGAGGGTCCAGATGGAGGAACATCTTGGGAAGAGTTAGAGCAGATTCGCCTCCGATTTCCTGCTACACGAGCTTGGGGACAAGCTCAATTTGAGGAGGGTGGGGTTGATACGAGCCTTACTAGGACTCGTACTCCTCACATAGGCACCTCCGCCGAAGGCGCTCAAATGCGTAGGGAGGCTAATGACCTTTCCTTTGAGTTTTGCGGTAAACAGGTTGCGGAGACTACGGGAGCGATTCAAAATCTTAGGGAGGTTAATTCTCAACCTTTCCCTACGGCTTCTACAAAGGAAAGCGGAGATTTGCGTTGTGAGGTTAAGTCCTCAACATCCATGGCGGAGATCAAAGTTGCACCAAGTCGGGATTGCGTGAAGAATTCAAGGGAGGTTAAGGAGTTTTTGCGAGTGGAAGACCTAGGTGGGCTCGGCCTAGGAGACCTAGACCCACCCGGTCTAGGTGGAGAAGACCCAAGCGCACCTTGCTTGGATGATGAAGACCCGAACCTACCTAGTTCGGATGAGGAGGACCTAGGCGTCATGGACCTAGGTGATGGTGGGCTCGGCTTGGAGGGAAGGATGGGTGATCCAGGCATGGATCAAGGCTAGTGGGTTCGGACCCACTTGGAGACACACATGGCGAAGCTCGGGCGGACCCGGGCGAGGTGGGGCCTTTGGCCCAATACAGATTTGAACTATTAGTATTACTTTGATTTGCTTAAAGTATTGTTTTATTTTAAACTCGGTTTGGATTTAGTCTCAAATCGAGACATTTGTAGAACCGGTTCGGGTGTAGTATTTAAACCCCGAACCGATACATTTGGTCATTATGCAATTGAATTTTCAGAGAACTCTATCTCTTCCTCCCGCGTGGAGACTTGGTCCTTAGGGCGTGGCTGGTTTCCAGCACAACACCAAAGCTCTCAATATCGTGTGAGAGGCATTGCGAGTTCGATCATAGAGACGGCGACCGGAATCCGTCACCGGTTGAACCCGCACCATGACCCTCTTCCTCGGTGCAATCTCTTCAAACACGGGAGAGATTAGAGGCCAAGGAAGCAAGAGGGATCGTGAGGAAGGACGGCACATTCAGCTGCTCTTGAGCACCGGTCTAACACCGTTCGACCTTTCAAAACCGACCACCGGCGATCTCTCCTCGAACGCCAAGCAATCCCGATTCCTGTTGCTTGGAGAAGGAGACATCGGTTTCGCCTTCACTACAACCTCAACATTGGAAGATGCCTAGTATCCGTGGGAGCAATCCTACGGGTAAATAGGTAAGGACCAGTGGTAGCGCGTGGAGAAGAAGACTCATCGCAAGGAGCAACGGGCGAGAGGCGGGGAGCATCCGGCTGGGCCAAACCAGCCGCCTAAATCCTGGTGTTTCACTGCAACCATGGTGAGTGTGGCGTCTTTAGTTCCCATATCAATCTGAATCGTAGGGGCAAGTTAAGACGAGGAAGAAGAAGAAAAAGCATCGTGGAAAGAAGAAGAAAGGCGTAGAAGAAATCGCGGGCGGAGAAGGAGAGTCGGATTTCTGAAGAAAACATCAGAAATAGTCTCTATTGCAGAGGCTATTCTGGACGCTTCCCGAGGAGTTTAGAAGTGTTCTTGGGCTTGTTGGAAAGCTCTTGAGCCCAGGAACAACATACTAAATTTTGAGCATGATTTGACGTCGGCGTGCCAATCAAATCCACCGTCAAATTTCCCTGCCGCCACCGCTCAGACGTTATATTCGGTTTCCCGAAGAGAACGACAGAGGTACTCCCGACTAAAATGCCTATTCCATGAGATATACTGGTAGTTTGGAGGCGTTCTATAGCTTGATGGAAAGCAAACATCCTTAGGAACAACATAGTAAAAGCTGAGAGCGATTGCACCAGGGCACACAGGCCAATTCAGCCACGGAACATCACAGATTCCACCACCGCCGTTCTGTCATAGTCTACCACAGAACCGCTACTTGCGGCGGTGATATCTCACGATTCTGGTGAAGTTTTCAGGTGGGCCATATACCATTGGATTCGTATTCAAACGTTCTATGACATATCCAAAATTCATGGTATTTGAACTTCATTTGCTCATTGAATTAGTTTCTGCAAGTTCTGGATGCTGGGCGGACTGATTACCGGAATTCATGGAGCTGGGCTAATTTCCGGCCAACATTTGGGGCAATTCCGGCGTCCTCCAGCTAGAGCCAGCTCGTGGGTGGCTAATTCACCATTTGCCCTCATCACATTTGGGGATTACGTGGAGTACAACGCATTTGGTAAAGGGCAAGGGTGTCAAATGTCTTGGTGGCCGTCATTTGGCTGAACCGTACCAAAAAGCAACATTTGGGGACGGCACCAACTCCCGCTGACCACTTGGTGACAGTTTTGGTGGGGGATTGCAGCTGGATCTCGAGTAGGACACATGGCATCTGCTGGAGCAAGGCGTTAGCTGGGCAGTGGAACATTTGGCGATGCTTTTGGGGTGAGGCGCGCGTGGAGGCAAGAGAAGGCGCCATTTGTCCTTGGCGCCAAAAGGGGGTACCGATCCTCTTCAAATGTGTTCCTAAAGAGTAGGAGGGAACGATTTGGAGATCTCAAGCAGCTCGTGGGAGGTTGGGCATTTGGAGAGGTGTCGCCTTAGGAGCTCTACACGTGGTGGAGGTTGGCTTCTTTCCTCCTTGCGCAAGATCCTTCCCTAATTCTTCTCCAACGAGTTAGGGAAGGTGAGATCGTGAAGTCTAGGTTCATTGAACCAAGACGCCATTTGTCTAAGGCAAGGTAGCGGCTCAACCTTGGAAGGTATCTATCTACATTTGGGGACAATCTTCTCAATCTTTCCACACCTACCTCGAGCAAGGAAGGGGCGGCACTTGGAGTCAAGGAGAGTCAAGCTTGGAAACGTGAAGGAGAAA
>JAANDH010000540.1:129928-137428 GCA_011799765.1 Nymphaea thermarum
CTCGATGAGTAGGAGGGTGCGGCGGTCATTGCAAAACTCGGGCTGAAAGGCTGGGCGGAACGGCCGTCGGTGCAGATCTTGGTGGTAGTAGCAAATATTCAAATGAGAACTTTGAAGGCCGAAGAGGGGAACATGTGGATGGCACTTGCACATGAGTTAGTCGACGCTAAGAGGCAGGGGAAGCCCGTCGGATAGCGCTTATTGCGCGAGCCCCGAAAGGGAATCGGGTTAACATTCCCGAACGGGGACATGGCGGTTGACGACAACGTTAGGGAGTCCAAACACGCTAGCGAGGGCCTCGGGAAGAGTTAGCTTTTCTGTTTAACAGCTTGCCCACCCTGGAAACGGCTCAGTCGGAGGTAGGGTCCAACAGCTAGAAGAGCACCGCACATCGCGTGGTGTCTGATGCGCCCTCGGCGACCCTTGAAAATCTGGAGGACCGAGTGCTGCCCATGCCTGGTCATACTTATAACCGCATCAGATCTCCAAGGTGAACAGCCTCTGGCCAATGGAACAATGTAGGCAAGGGAAGTCAGCAAAACAGATCCGTAACTTCGGGAAAAGGATTGGCTCTAAGGGCTGGGCATAGGGGTCCTTGTCCAGAACCCGTCGGCTGTCGGCGGACTACTCGAGCTGCTCCTACGGCGAGAGCGGGCCACTGCGTGCCGGTCGGGGGACAGACTGGGAATGGCCCTTCACTGGGCCTTTCCCGGGCATCAAACAGCCAACTCAGAACTGGTACGGACAAGGGGAATCCGACTGTTTAATTAAAACAAAGCATTGCGATTGTTCCCTTGTGTCGTGTCTGTATAGTCGTCCTTTGCTTTGCTGTATTTACCTTGCTTATGTTGTGTCTTGGTGTAAGCTAGTTTGTTCACCTATGTCGGAGTACCCTCCCAAAACGGCCCCAAGTGCAATATTGGGATTCCTTGTTTTGGATGGTCGGCATCGGGATTCTGTAAGTGGCTTTGACCATCCTTGTAAGTAAAGTTAATAGCTTACTTGCTTTCCCTCGTGATGTACTCTTCTCTCTGAGGTGAAATATATTGCGAGTTTTCTTTCCACACTCTATGCAAACTTGTGTTCTTTGTGTTCAAAGTTTTCCAATAGCGTTCAAGTGATCTACGCCCACTTGAATGAGGTGAAGGCTTGCGGCTTACTGGCGAGAGTCTGCCGCGCCGTGCAGTCTGGAGTTGTCGGCTCATGACAACTGGTATCAAAGCTTAGGCTCTGTTCAAACTGGGGAAGCGGCTGGATAGTCGGTGTAGAGCATCGCGTCGGCTTGCCGCTGTTGAAGAGAACGCCATGGCATCAGGTTACAATCTGCGGGGTGCCAAAGGCAAGGAGCCGGCCCATCCAGAAGAGGCGAGCCCAGCCCATGACCAGGGAAACCTGGAAGATACTGTGAATAGGTTGGTCGCAGACGTGGCCACCCATGAGGAATCCCTCGGCTTTGCTGCCTAAACCTTTGAGGGATTCAAGGAAGAGATGAAGTTGATGCGGGAACAGATGGCCGAGTCAGTGGCCATGAACCGATCACTCTCCGACTTGGTGAAGACCCTGCAGGACGAAGTCGCTGGACTTCGGGCTTCAAATCAGAGACTACTACGCACGAACTCAGCTAGTAGTAGCTAGGAGAGGACCAGTAGGGTCGACGTCCAACGTCCGGTGAAGTACAGTGGTAGCCAGGATTCGAGGGCGATTGACAACTTTCTCTTCCAAGTGGACTACTACCTGGACTTGCAGAACGTCGTAGAGGAGGATCTAAAGATCAAGACCGCAGCAATGTTGTTGGAGGGAGACGCTATGGCTTGGTGGAGGCGGAAGATGTTAGACATTGATAATGGTGATTGCACAATTACTACCTTTGATGACTTCCACAAACAGTTGAAGGGGTACTTTATGCCCATGGATGCCGAAAGGCATGCTTATAGGTTGGTTGCAAACTTAAAGTAAACTAACGCCTTGAGGGACTACATCCGGGCATATCAAAAGGTAATGTTGGATATGCCTATGATGCTAGAAAAAGACAAACTTCACTGGTTCATCATAGGCTCCAATCTTGGGCTCAAACCGACGTGGAGAGATCGAATCCAGAAACCTTGGAGCAAGCATAAGTGGCAACCGAGCGCTTGGCAGATACCCAACGCAAAATCTACACTGATACCTTCAAGGCTACGAAGAGGTCCGACCACGACGGCAAGAAAGACGATCAGCAAGACCACAACAGGAATGAAGCAGTGTTCCATAAGCCAACCGAGAGAAAAACCATCTTTCGGAAGGACTACACTGAGCCACCAAGGGAATTGACTTGCTGGGTCTGCGGAGGGAAGCACCAAGTGCGCGTCTGTCTAAAGAGGGTAAAACCTACCAGGCAGGCCAATGCAGCGAGGGCCACCAAAGACGAGACCGAGGAAGGGCAAACAAGAATGGGTGCCGCTCAGACGATCAATGTTGTGCAAAGTCGTGCAGCGTCTAGCAGTTTGGTGAACAAGGAACTGATGTACCTAGACATCACTCTGAATGGAACGTCTACTGTTGCGATGGTGGACTCAGGGGCTACGCATAACTTTGTCTCGAAAGAGGAGGCGGAGTGAGTTGGGTTGAAGCCTGTGCCGCAACAGAGAACCTTCAAAGTGATTCTGGGAGAAGCGAAGGGTGTAACTGTTCAGATTCAAGGCTGGACGGGAGTCACTAACATCTTTGTAGTGCCTCTAGACGATTTCAAGGTGATTCTGGGGATGGAGTTTCTTCGAGGCCAGAATGCAATGATGTTGCCGAAAACCAACACATTGACGCTGATGGGTGCGGATCAGTCCCACACAGTGCACTGCCACTCCATCAGAAACAAGTCTCACCCGATGTTGTCGGCCATGCAGTTGAAGAAGGGTGTGCGTCATGGGGAGCAAACATTCCTCGTGGCCGTACGTCTAGCAGAAGATGACCCTCAGCCGAGAGTCATTCTGCCAGGACTAGCCCCGGTCCTCAAGCAGTTCGAGGGAGTAATGCCCCCGAGCTGGCCAAGCGCCTACCTCCGAGGCATGAAGTTGATCACGAAATCGACTTGGTTCCTGGAGCCAAGCCGCCAGCCATGGTCCCCTACAGAATGGGACCGGCCGAGTTGAAGGAGCTGCGAACGCAGCTTGATGACATGCTTGAGTCAGGGACCATCTGCCCCTCTAATGCACCATTCGGGGCTCTTGTGTTATTTCAGACGAAACACGATGGCTCTAAGCGACTCTGTGTGGATTACCGTGCCTTGAACAAGGTGATGGTGAAGAACAAGTATCCATTGCCTCTCATTCCTGACTTGTTCGATCAGTTGGGTAAGGCGAGGATCTTCTCGAAGTTGGACCTTCGTTCTGGCTACTGGCAGGTCAGGATTGTGGAAGGTGATGAACCAAAGACCACTTGCGTCACCCGTTATGGAGCATATGAGTTCCTAGTCATGCCATTCGGGTTGAAGAATGCCCCTGCGACTTTCTCCACTCTCATGAACAAGATATTCTACCCCTACCTTGACATGTTTGTGGTAGTCTACCTTGACAATATTGTGGTCTTTAGCAGCGATTTGGAGGAGCACGTCAGTCACTTAAAGATGGTGTTTCAAGTACTCCAAGAAAATGATCTTTTCATGAAGAAGGAGAAGTGTCTCTTTGGACAGCGGGAGATCAGTTTCCTCAGCCACATTGTAGGGAATGGCCAGTTGTGAATGGATCCGGAGAAAGTAAAGGTTGTTCAAGAATGGAAGCCGCCCTCAAATGTGCCTGAATTGCGGTCCTTTCTTGGGTTAGCTAATTATTATCGACAGTTCATCACGGGGTACTCCTTGATAGCGGCGCCCCTCATAGACCTACTTAAGAAGAACAGATTCTGGATTTGGACTCAGTCCGCCCAGGATGCCTTTGAAGGCCTGAAGCGTGCCCTTGTACAAGAGCCTTCTCAGGTTGCCAGATCACTCCAAGCCCTTTGAAGTACACACAGACACCTCAGATTTTGCCATTGGTGGGGTACTGATGCAGGACGGCCATCTGATTGCGTATGGGAGTCAGAAGTTGAAGGACCCTGAAAAGCGGTATACAGTTCATGAACGAGAGATGACCGCCATTGTGCATTGCTTGCGCATATGGAGGCATTATCTATTGGGGGTAGAATTCGTCGTCAAGACGGATAATGTCGCCACCAGCTACTTCAAGACTCAGAAGAAGTTGACTCCAAAGCAGGCTCGTTGGCAGGAATTCTTGACAGAGTTCGATTTCGCTTTGGAGTACAAGGTTGGAAAGACCAACGTGGTAGCGGATGCGTTGAGTAGAAAGGCAGAACTTGCAGCCTCTCAGGCGGGGACCTCCGAAGCATAGTTGGAGGGTGCGCTCCCCCAGCAGGTTCGTGAAGGGATGCGGCAGGACTCAGCGGCCCAACACTTGGCTGCCTTAGCCGAAGCGGGGAAGACGCGAAGATTGTGGCTGCAGGATGGGTTGCTTCTCACCAAGGGCGGACGTGTTTTCGTGCTGAGGTGGGGCAATCTCCGGTGGGAGCTGACTAAGGTGTGCCATGATATGCTTTGGGCTGGCCATCCAGGCCGGGAACGGACTCTGGCCCTTCTTGAACGGGGGTATTATTGGCCCCAGATGCGCAATGACGTGGAGGCATATGTCAAGACGTGCCTCATCTGCCAGTAGGACAAAGGGACTAACCAGAAGCCTGCCAGAGCCTCTTCCTATTCCAAAACGTCCATGGGAGAGCATTTCCAAGGACTTCATTGTGAGTTTACCCCGAGTTGATGGCTACAACTCTATCTTTGTGGTGGTGGACAGGTTTTCCAAGTTTGCCATGTTCATTCCAACAACAAAGGAGAGTCTAGCGGAGAAGATAGCGAAATTGTTTGTGAAGAACATTGTCAAGTACTGGGGCATGCCGAAGAGTATTGTGAGTGATCGCGATGCTTGCTCCACCCGCAGACTGATGGTCAGACCGAGCGCATCAATGCCTTGATGGAATAGTATCTGCGTCACTTTGTCACCACCAACCAGAAGAACTGGGTAAAGCTGCTCGTTGTGGCCCAATTTTGTTACAACTTACAGAAGAGCGAGTCTTCAGGCCACAACCCCTTCGAAGTAGCCACAGGACAGCAGCCGTTGATGCCTCACACTGTTGCCGCCCAGGAGAAAGGAAGACCCAGCTTCGCCTACCAGTTTGTCAGAGACTGGGGGGAACAAACGGAGATAGCGATGGCGTTCTTGCACAAGGCCGCCAAAAAGATGAAGAAATGGGCTGACAAGAAACGGAGACCTGTTGAGTTTCGAGTGGGAGACCAAGTTCTTGTCATGCTTTACCAAGACCGCTCGGGCATCTTTCGTGGGAGACACCGAGCGTTGATCAAAAAGTATGAAGGGCCATTCACTGTGCCCAAATGTTCGCCGGTTTTCCCCAAATGTATGCCAGATCACCAAATGTAATATTGATTCGCCAAATGTAGGTCGTGGGGAGCAACTTTGATTTTCTGCCCCACGGCTGGAAGTACCAAATGTTTGCCTGAAAAAGTACAGCGGTGGCCAGAATTCGAACTGTCAGCGGACTGCTGGAGCTGCTCCTGCGGTAAGGGCGGGCCACTGCGTGCCGGCTGGGAGACAGACTGGGAATGGCCCTTCACCGGGCCTTCCCTGGGCATCGAACAACCAACTCAGAACTGGTACGGACAAGGGGAATCCGACTGTTTAATTTAAACAAAGCATTGCGATTGTTCCCCTGTGTCAGGGTTGTACAGTCTTTGTTTTGTTTTAGTTAGCTTTCTTTGTTTATTTTTGGGCCTTGGTGTAAGCTTGAGTGTTCATCTGTGTCGGAGCACCCTCCCAAGGTCCTTTGCAAGTGCAATATTGGGGTTCCTAGCTTTGGTTGGTCGGCTTGGGAACTTTGTAAGTGGCTTCGGTCAACCTTTGTAAGTAAAGTTGTATTGACTTACTTGCGTTCCCTCGTGATGTACTCTTCTCTTTGAAGTGAAATATATTGTGAGTTTTCTTTATGCACTCTTGTGTTTGAGTCTGTGTAAGTGTCTAAGTGCCCAACTGATTTCTGCTCGCTTGGACAAGTGAAGGCTTGCAGCCTACTAGCGAGTGTTTGGCCGCGCCGAGCGGGCTGAAGGAGTCGGCCTGTGACGGCTGGTATCAGAGCCCAGATTCAGGTCAATCTGGGAAAGCGATCGGGAAGTCAGTGTAGAGCATCGCACCGACTTGCTGCCGTTGAAGAGAGTGCCATGGCATCAGGTTACAACCTACGGGGTGCCAAAGGCAAGGAACCAGCCGTCCCAGAGGAGGCGAGCCCAGGCCATCAAGGGGAGACGAGCCCAGACCGTGGCCAGGGAAACCTGGAAGATACAGTGAATCAGTTGGTCACAGATGTGGCCACCCATGAGGAAGCCCTCGGCTTTGCTGCCGAGACCTTTGAGGGATTCAAGGAAGAGATGAAGTTGATGTGGGAACAGATGGCCGAGTCAGTGGCCTTGAATCGATCACTCTCCGACTTGATGAAGACCTTACATGATGAAGTTGCTGAACTTTGGGCATCAAATCAACGGCTGCTACGTACGAGCTCATCCAGCAGTAGCCAAGAGAGGACCAGTAGAGTCGACGTTCAGCATCCGGCGAAGTACAGTGGTAGCCGCGATGCGAGGGCGATTGACAACTCTCCGTTTCAAGTGGACTACTACCTAGACCTACAAAACGTAGTAGAGGAGGATCTGAAGATCAAGACCGTAGTAATGCTCCTAGAGGGGGATGCTGTGGCTTGGTGGAGACAGAAGATGTTTGACATCGAAAATGGGGACTGCACCATTTAAACCTTTGACGACTTCCGTAAACAGCTGAAGGGGTACTTCAAGCCCGTGGATGCCGAGAGACAGACTTACCGAATGGTGGCAAACCTGAGACAGACAGGTTCCTTGCGCGAATATGTCAGAGCCTATCAGAAGCTCATGTTGGATGTACCTAAGATGCCATAAAAGGATAAGCTTAACTGGTTCATCATAGGGCTCTAATCTTGGGCCCAAGCCGATGTGGAGAGATTAGACCCAAAGACTTTGGAGCAAGCGTATGTGGCAGCCGAGCATTTGGCTGATACCCAACGCAAAAGCTATACTGAGACCTTCAAGTCTACGAGGAAGTCCGACCACAACGGTAAGGAGGAGCGACGAGACAGAAGTGGATCGTCAGTTCAGAGGCCAACTGGTGGAAGACAATTCTTTCGCAGGGACTACAGTGGGCCACCAAGAGAAGTATCTTGTTGGGTTTGCGGGGAAAGGCATGAGGCACGCGTCTGCCCAAAGCGAGTAAGGCCGACAAGGCAGGCACTTCAAGGTCATCTGCCAATGCGCTACAAGGTGGAGATGTGGAAGATTCCAGGATTGGGGCGCTTCAACTTCTTCACGCCATGACCAAGGAGGAGGAAGCGAAGGTGACAACGACACCTTCAACTGAGCTCATGTGCATAGAGATTCTGGTGAACGGA
>JAANDH010000540.1:147428-199928 GCA_011799765.1 Nymphaea thermarum
TTAACGTTATTTTACTTATTCCGTTAGTCGGAGGCAGGCACTGCCCCTCCTTTTGGTTCCAAGGTTTGCCTTATGTAGGCCAATCCGGGCGAAAGACATTGTTAGGTGGGGAGTTTGGCTGGGGCAGCACATCTGTTAAAAGATAACGCAGGTGTCCTAAGATGAGCTCAATGAGCACAGAAATCTTGTGCGGAACAAAAGGGTAAAAGCTCGTTTGATTCTGATTTCCAGTACAAATACGAACCGTGAAAGCGTGGCCTATCGATCCTTTAGACCTTCAGAATTTGAAGCTAGAGGTGTCAGAAAAGTTACCACAGAGATAACTGGCTTGTGGCAGCCAAGCGTTCATAGCGACGTTGCTTTTTGATCCTTCGATGTCGGTTCTTCCTATCATTGTGAAGCATAATTCACCAAGTGTTGGATTGTTCACCCACCAATAGGGAACATGAGCTGGGTTTAGACCGTCGTGAGACAGGTTAGTTTTACCCTACTGATGATCGCACCGTCATAGTAATCCAACTTAGTAATTGGCAATCGTGCTTGGTTGAAAAGCCAGTGGCGCGAAGCTACCGTGTGTTGGATTATGACTGAACGCCTCTAAGTCAGAATCCAAGCTAAGAAGCGGTGCTCTCTCCTGCCACCCGTTTGTCGACCCGCAGTAGGGGCCTTGTGCTCCCCAAGGGCCTGTGCCGTTGGTGATTTCTCACACGGGCGGATGAGCCCTGTGAGTAGCCTTGAAGTGCAATTTCTATCAGATGGTGGGTTGAATCCTTTGCAGACGACTTAAATATGCGACGACTTTCCCTTAGCAAAAATTTCAGTGAGAAGTTTCACTATTTGCCTTAGCGAAAACTTTCGATTCATCCCTCCTCTCCCATCCACACAAGTTATAGTTGTCGCTTGGGCAAGGCGGCACAAGGAGGATCTAGGTGTGCAACACTCGCCGAGAGTGGCTGAGGCAGCCTGGCTCCATGCAAAGCACAGGTGTCTGAGGCCGCATGGTGGCCAAGGCAAAATGCTGCACATGCATAGCCAGGACAGTGGATTTCGGCCAAGGGAGAATGATGTGTGGCTGCGGCTGAGGTTGCTCCATGCCCCTGGTCACGATAAAGCTTCGGCTGGCTGGGTAGCTAGGCAACCTCTGCCTCTGCTGGGTGAGTGGCTAGGGCAACAACGAGTCGTGGCTATGAAAGCCTTGCTCCATGCCCCTAGTCACGATAAAGCTTCGGTTGGCTAGGTGGCTAGGCAACCTCTGCCTCTGCTGGGCGAGTGGCCAGGGCAACCTCCCTCTGCCGTACTAGGCTTGGCTGGTGTTGCCAAGGCAGGACGAGTGGCCTGACTCACTTAAACGGCCTTGCTCCCTAGCCACGGCCTAGGGAACCACTGCTCGGCGAGTGGCTGGGGCAACCTCCCTATGCCGTATTAGGCCTTGCTGGATAAGCCAAGGCTGGGCGAGTGGCCGGACTCACTCAAACTGCCTTTCTCCCTAGCCACGGCCTAGGACACCTCTACTGGGCGAGTGGCTAGGGCAACCTCCCTCTATCGTTTTAGGCCTGGCTAGATCAGGCAAGGCTGGGCGAGTGGCTAGGGCAACCTCCCTCTCCCATATTAGGTCTGGCTGGATCAGCCAAGGCTTGGCGAGTGGCCGGACTCACTCGAACGGCCTTGCTCCCTAGCCACGGCCTAGGACACCTCTGCCTCAGCCAGGGCTGGGCTTTTCCTTGAAAGGGACAATGGGGAAACTCCAAAACTAGGAGGCCACAAGCTGAACGGGCCACCTATTTATGGTGCTTTGGGTGATGGCTCCAGGGTAGAAGGGAAAATCGCGAAAATAATTTGGTTTACCATTGCTTTTTCCAAAGTTCATGGTGGGTGGCATTTAGCATGGATGCCTTGACGACGTAGCACAAAAACCTTGAATAAGCTTCTTATGTAGGCGTAAGCGGCCGGCCATAGGTCGGACGCAGGTGGGATTTGTGTAGGGTGTAGGCCATGTGAGGTAGACGGGCATCCGTCGAGCCGAGCAAATGGTCTCCCTCCCCTATAGGTGCTTTGGGCCCACGCTGCTGTTTTCCCTCTTGTGCCCGCTCTTCTGCTGCTTGCGGACTGTTTTGGGAAGACTAGGGATACACAGGGTGGATTCACGCGACACTTCAAAAAAATTTATGGTAGACCAAGTGATTTTCGTGTCAGCCCCTTTTACCCAGGAGCGATCGCCCACAGCACCTATAGGGGGAGTGCATTTTCTCTGATCCACGGACACTGCCCGAAACACTAGGGAAACAATTGGCAAAAAAATCTATGGTAGACCAAGTGATTTTTGCGTCAGCCCCTTTTACCTGGGAACGTGGTAGGGTCGCTCTTGGACACGGTCACGAAGTCCTCAAGATTGCCACCGAAGACCATCTCCCCGGATCTTGGAGGAGGTTGCTGGTTTAGGAATTAAATGTTAATACAAGAATTGGTTCCCCGCTGGACAGTCACCCCGGCTTAAATATAGGTTCAGATTTACAAGAAAGGCTTCCCCAACCCAAAGCTTGAACCTACTACAATGCTTTCTAGAGAAGATGATGAGGCTTATTACAATAACGTGCGATACAATGCATTAAAACTCTCAACTCACTCAACAAACCATCCTGTCATACAATCCTTAATCGTTCAAACCACACCCTTTCCCCTTAGGTGGTCTACAACCCGAAAATCGTGTCCCTGGCAAAGTGCCCGAGAGGGATTCCTGCCGGTTGTTATTGCCAATGGCGGGCTAAGAAACAATGCACCCTTTCACCCCGAGTCTATAGGGTGGTTTGGAAATACCTCCCAAGGCCACGCTTGGGGTCTCCACTAGCTCCACCAAAGAAGAAATCCGGCAGTCAAGAGGCTCCCTCTTTGGTATTTCCGGCTCCGTCCACCTTCTCCAAGATAAGCTCCTTCCTTGGACGACAATGGAACAAGAAAGACTCAAGTTCAATTCGTAAGGAATAGGGGAGAAGTGATTGAGGATCTAGTCACCTGGTTCAAATGAAACCCCTTGTTCAATTTGATGAAGAAGGGGGATGCAATCACCAATGTTGCTTAGTGGATGTGGTTCCTTCTCCCCTCGGGCTGCACTCCTCCAAGTTGAAGGTGATAACCCACGACTCCTTTAGCTCAAAGTCAAGAACAAGAACATGGAGATCACGATCAAGAAGATTAAAACAAATATGAAAATGATCGTGGATGCACTTCACCAGATTGTATGTTGACCCCTAGGAAGTGACAAAATAGGGGGAAGC
This sequence comes from Nymphaea thermarum, assembly GCA_011799765.1. Taxonomy (NCBI): domain Eukaryota; kingdom Viridiplantae; phylum Streptophyta; class Magnoliopsida; order Nymphaeales; family Nymphaeaceae; genus Nymphaea; species Nymphaea thermarum. Next base: position 150,701 of record JAANDH010000540.1, read on the forward strand.
AAGTGTTGGATGCGCCAACACACGCGTGTCTTCCTTAGCTCCGGCGAAGATAGGGATTCCGACGAGGTATGTTAACCAGAATCCGGCGAGAAGTCTCATTCCTCTTCTCGGCTCCAAGGCTTGCTCCTCCTTGACTCCAAAGCTTGCGGTTGATGTCGTCCCTAGGATCTTGGAGAGTAGATCGGATGAAGGATTCCACGAAATGCTCCTTGCCACGTGCTCCTCTCCTAAGTCGCCACCACACCTGCCTTAGTTGGAAGTGGTCTAGGTTCAATGCACCTAGGACCTCTCGAAACCTCCAAGATTGCCCCCTTCCTAATTCGTTGGAGAAGAATTAGGAAGGAAGATTGCACAAGGGAAAATGCGAGCTGCCTCCTCCACGTGGCGCCTCCACAAGTCGCCACCCAATTGGCCACCTCAGCTCGAATCCACCAAGCAATCGGCTGAGATCCCACTCGAATCCCTCTTTCCTACTCTTTAGGGACGCATTTGAAGAGGATCGAGTTCCCTTTTGGTGCCAAAGACAAATGGCGCTCTTTCTAGCCTCCACGCGTGCCTCCTCCCAAATGTCGCTAATGGTCGGCTTCAAAGACGATGCCCTCAACCTCCATGAGCTGCCACGTGTCCAGCTCGAGGACCAGCTGCGGAATCTTCCCCAAAACCATCGCCAAATGGTGGGTGGGAGCTGACATCCGATCATGCTCAAAATTTAGTATGTTATTCCTAGGCTCGAGAGCTTTCCAACAAGCCCAAGAACTCCACGAAACTCCTCGGGAATCACCCAGAATAGCCTCTCCAATAGAGATTATTTCTGCCATTCTCTTCAGAAATCCAAGACTCGATTTCTTCTCCACCTTCCTTCTTCTTCCCGCGATTCTTCTCCTTTCCTCTTCTCTTGTTGTCCTTAGTTCCACGCCACGATTAGGCCCCTTAATCAAATGATGAATGGCTGAATCGACTGCACCCAATCCGAGGTTAACCAAGGGGTCTCCCGGTGTTAGACCACCACCAAAGAGTGAGTGAATGCGCTGGAATCTCTCCAAGACTTCTCCACGAACTCGACCTTCGTTCTCTTCAATACCGCGCCGATTCTACTTGATTTAGGCAGGATTACTCCCGGATGCTCAAGAGAATCCACACGTTGATCTCTTAGAATGGTGAAAACCAACAAATCACAGCAAGTACCAAGGAGATCAATACTTAACTACGAGTTGCCGCCGGTCGTCAAAGTGGCAAGGGTCGATCGGCGTTAGACTGCTGCCCGGTGGACAGCCGAATGCGCCTCCCTTCTCCTCATGCCCTCTTGTTTCCTCGGCCTCTAAACCCTTCCGTGATCGAAGGGAGTGCACCGGGGAAGAAGGCTTGTTGCTGGTTCTTCTGGTGATGGAATCCGACCGCCGTCCCTCTAGTCGAACCTACAATCTCTTCCACATGATGTTGGAAGTTCGGTGTAGTGCTGGGATTCGAGCCACGCACTAAGGACTAAGACTCCACGCGGGAGGAAGAGAGAGAAATCTCTGAATTCAAATTGCATAATGACCAAATGTATCGGTTTGGGGTTTAAATACTACACCCGAACCGATTCTACAAGTGTCTTGATACGAGACGAAATCCAAACCGAGTTTTAAGAAATAAAACGATACTTAAGCAAATCAAAGCAATAATCTAGTTTAAATCAAATACTAAAGTCTGAAATGTGAATTGGGCCAAAGGCCCCACCTCGCCCGGGTCCGCCCGAGCTTCACCATGTGTGTCTCCAAGTGGGTCCGAACCCACTAGCCTTGATCCATGCCTGGATCACTCCTCCAGGTCACCCAGGTCAGGCGAAATTACCCGCTGAGTTTAAGCATATCAATAAGTGGAAGAAAAGAAACTTACAAGGATTCCCTTAGTAACGGCGAGTGAACCCGGAACAGCCCAGAATGAAAATTGGTGGGCTTTGCCTTCCAAATTGTAGTCTGTAGAAGCGTCCTTAGCGACGGACTGGGCCCAAGTCGCCTGGATAGGGCGCCGGAGAGGATCTGGACCTGATCCAGTGTGTTACTATTATGGCCCTACTTAAGCTGTGTAAACCTTAATTTCGGTGAGTGAATAATATTCTAAGAGAGAGAGTGTCTGGTCGCTAGTGGGCACCAGTCCACCTCACCCGTGGTTTTTTCCCTCTTGTTGAGGGGTTTCCCACGTTACATCTGTGTTTGTTTCTTGTTCCCTTGCTTTTATTGTTTCTACAAAAAGGAACTAGTAGCAATAGTTCTAGCTATTGCTAGATGGAAGTGTTACCCACTCATGTGACACTTCGTTGTACTCATGGACCATGACTACATCAGATATTGCTTGCAGTAGCAGCAATTCACACCCGCTTTACAGGAATGGATTGTTAAGCTCTTAGGATATGAATTTGAAGTACAGTTTAACAATAGGAAGAGACAATGCACCAACGATGTACTGTCAAGACTAGAGGAGCAGGAACAACATAGCCTCCACACCTTATCAATTGTGCAGGTTGTTTGATGGGAACAAATCCAACAAGCTCTCCAGTCAGCACCTTCGGTCTAGCAAATCAAACAACGTCTGCAACTGAGCCACAGCAAAAGCTATAGGTATCAATGGCGAGGCCCATATCTTTACTATCAAGGGAGCCTCTATATTCCTATAGAGGCAGGGTTGACTGAAACATTAATTGCCCATTACCACTGCTCCAATTTTGCAAGGTATGACTGTGCTGAAGTGACCTACAAAAGTATGCGAACGAGCTTCTACCAAACGGGAAGGAAGAGGGCCATCCAAGAGTTTGTTAAGAACTGTGATATATGCCAATGGAAAAAGTATGGAACCACTCGGGCTTGCTGACCTGCTACAACCATTTCCCATTTCGGAGAGGATATGGGAAGATATATCCATGGCATTGTCACAAAAAACGGGTACGGGTATTATACGGCGAGGAAAAAGACGGGTATAATACGGCAAAGTTATAAATCTCGGGAATAAAACGGGAAAAAGATGGTAAATTTTTAAAAAATAAATAAAAATCCTGATAATTATATAAAAATAAAGTAAATGAGAAATTAACGTTTCGGATAGGGCAAAGATGATACCATGATTTTAGACTTTTAGTAATCTGAAACATTTATATATATTTGATTTCAAAAATTAAAATAAGATAACAAAATTCATACTCGTAAGTCGTAACCCATCAAATGATTCACAACATTAAGTAAAATCTATAAGTTTTAAAGCATCAAACCTAAGCAAGAGGGCAACGACAAAATGTGGAAACTAAGAGGGAAACATAAGGCAGATTAACGATATAAAATCTACACAAAAGCATAACAGGTGCAGGTAAGGCAGGTTTTAAAAAACATAATAAGAAGCATCAAATGCAACAAAAAAAAGTTGGGAAACTAAGGGGGAAACATAAAAGCATAAGAGGCGGTGGCCTCTATGTGCTGGTTTTCCCAAAATCACCGCCACTCCCGCCAGCCTTTGTCGAATGCCTGAGGTCGAGTGAAGACTGAAGAAGCTCGCCGCTGGAAAAATCTTCTTCCCGCCGGTGATTCCCGTCAGCCTTCCGTCGACCGCCCTCACCACCGCTCGTCCGTCGTCAGGCAACTTCCTCTTCACGTCGTCTTTGAATGAGCAGACAGAAACGGTCGAGTGAAGGAGGAGATGCGAGGAGGAAAGGGATCGCGAGGGGAAAGGAATCGATTTGGGAAAAGAATCGATTTTACTTTACCTTTTTCCTATGTAAAAAAACATTTATGCCATCAAAAGGAGCGATCAAATTTAAAACAAACCAAATCTTTTATAAATATTACATGCCATGCCATTTCTTAAAAGTTAAAACTCATCGCACGCTTAAAAAAAACGTAAAAAACGCGTATTATACGCGTTTTTTATTTTTTACCGTTGTTTTTAAAAAGACGCGTTTTATTCCCGTTTTATTCAGCTGGGAGGTTTTTGACGTATAATACGCGTTTTTTTTTAAAAAACGCCGTTTTTTGTGACAATGCGGCATGCCTAGGTCCATAACTAGTGATAGAGACCCACACTTCTTGAGTTCCTTTTAGATTGAATATTTCAAAATGCAGGGAACCAACCTCCAGCTGAGCACAGCTTATCATCCATAGACGGATGACAAAACAAAGGTCATAAACAAGTGCTTGGAGACTTATCTTGAATGTTTTGTAGGGAAATGCCCAAAACTGAGGGTGGAATACTTATCATGGGCTGAGTTAGCCTACAACACCCAATGGCACTCATCCACAGGTATGACACCCTATGAAGCAGTCTATAGAAAACCTCCACCAGACATTTGCAAATATCAACCTGGGTCAGCTCGCAAGGAGGAGGTGGATACTCAGCTAGGATGCAATGATGGGATTTTGGAAGAGTTAAAGCAGCACCTTGCAACCGCACACAACTGAATGGTACTGCAATATAATCGCAAACAATGTGAACTGCAGGAGGGTTGGGTTTACCTGTGGAGGCCCAGTCATGGTGTAGAGTTCAAACCACCAAAAGGGTACAATAAACTAGCTTCTCGTTATGTCGGCCTTTACAAAATTAGCCAACTTATTGGAGCAGTGGCCTACGAGTTGCAGTTACCACCAAGAAGTTCAATTCACCTAGCCTTCCATGTGTCCAGATTGAAACCATGTCTGCCACTAGTAGTTGAGTAGGAAATTAGTTCTGCACCAACAATTGAGAAACCAGGCCCCAGGCAACCTTACAGGCATCTGGGCATTCGAAAGCTCAAGAAGGCAAGGAAATGGGTGACAGAATGACTGATAGAGTGGACAAATCATGATGACATTCCAGGAACATGGGAGACAACAAAAGATATTCAGGCAAGGTTCCTCACTTTCACACCTTGAGGACAAAAGGTGTCTCTTTAAGAGAGAGAGAAGGGGGGGAGGGAATGTTAGACACCAACCATCTGCGTCGGGTTATATCAGGTTGGGTCAGTAGACTAGATCAATAACTGACCCTATTATTCCATATTTATAGTTGTATGAGGGAGTTAACCCAAATATTGAAATACAATAATACTGCCTTCGCAGAGGCTGAGATCTGTTATGAGTGTGTGACTATCAGTTAGCAGGGTGCTAACACCATTTGACAAGATTCTTTGTTAACAAATATATTTTCCTACGTTTTATTTATTTTATAGTGATTCAGCATTTTTTTTGTTTCTTTTTACTTACTACACAGCAGTTTCTCACATACAATATGCTCTTGCTACTTAAAATGGACCAAGGAAAGCAGTTCACAAAAAGTATAACTCTTTTTAAACATTTTCACAATTAAGTAATCGTTTTGATTGCTGAAGTGTCACCAGGTGTCTTCTATGTACAAGTATTATTCCCATTGTGAATAAGTACATGAACCATGGCACCTATAAAATGTTCTTGAAAACTATAAATAAAACACAAATATGTGGCAAGCTCGTAACTGTTAACACCCTATGTATGTGGAAGAACAATTCTGAATTGAAGACTTTGGGAAAACCTCAGGGGTTTAAACTCCTGCGGCATACTGCCTATTTCTTGTAGCTTTTTCATATGAGAATGGAAGCTGGTTACAAGGTATTAGAATCCGCAACGCCAAGCACTCAGGTCAGCTTCAAACATACGGGTTACCATATGGCTATCCAATGTCGACAGCCTACTTCCCATCAACTACATTATAACGTCCATTTGTCGCATATTTTTAGAGGCGTACCTCCATCTATGTCACATAGGTACAGGTATAGGTGCAGAGCATTTTAGGATTTGATAATTTCTCTTTCAACATCACCATTTCCACTATTTTTGTCAAATGTTGCTCGTGCTCCAAATATCAAAAAGAATGTTGTTTCCATTTTTAAACTTGTAGATGATACAAACTCATCTTTTGAATTTACATCTTCTTCCTTTGTGTATGTCAAGGATCTTCTAACGAAGAAAACATTCGCTAAAGGGGAACACCAATAAAATATGTATGTCTTTAAGGAAAGTCCATATTTCTTATAGTTCTCTTCAAGTCCAGCTCAATTAACATACTTTCCTTCCAACACACCTTCACAAATTCCAAGTTCTAGCTGTTTCCAATCACACATCAGTAAGTCAAATTTATGGCATGGTCGTATGGGACATTGTAGTCGTGGGTTTTTGGAAAAACTTGCATCAGATAATCTCATTCCAAAATCCAGTCTATTCTTTGATTCCTATGACAAAAAATGTTCTAGTTGCAAACTATGTAAGAGCCATATACTTCCTTCTCACAATGTCAACGAAAGAGCTTTTAAACCTTTTGAGATTGTTTATTTTAATGTATGGGGGCCAGTTCCCATTGATTCCTTGTCTGCCTCTCGCTATTATGTTTTGTTCATAGATTCTTATTCTAAATATAATTGGATTCACTTCATGAAACAAAAAATTAGAAGTGTTTTGTATCTTTTGAGAATTTCATGCCATGATCCAAACACAGTTTTTTACTAAAGCTGTGCATTTTTAGTGTGATGGTGGAGGAAAATATTCTTCACATGACTTTATTAACATTTTATGAGAAAATGGGATAACTTGATAGATTTCATGCACAAACACCCCACAACATAACGGCTTAACTGAACGTAAACATCTTCACATCATGGAAAGTGGTATGAATACGATGCATGATAGTAATACTCCTATTATTCTATGGACAGAGGCTTTTCACACTATTGTACATATAATAAATCATCTTCCCATGATAGGAAAACATTTTTCACATCCTATGTATATAGGTCAATCAAAGGGTACTACAATAGAAATAATGAACCCCATAGTTCCCAACCCAGCCACAGGGGAGAACGTCTCAAAGAAGTTGACTTCATATGTCTGGGTATATCCCTTAGCCACCAAGCGAGCCTTATACCGTTCCATGGATCCATCTAATGATACTTGACTATAAAGACCATTTGGAGCCAACTATATCACAATCCAAAGGAGGATCAAATAATCAACCAACTCCCAAGTACCATGCTGTAAGAGAGCGTCCATCTCACCCTCCATAGCTTGTCCCTATTTGCAGTCTAGTAATGTTTGTTGATGACTAGTAGAAACAGTATGAACTGACATAGCATGAAGAAACTGTTGTAAGTTGTCACTAGGGTGATCATTAGATACAAACTGTAAGATAGGATGCATGGTACAGACTCTTGCCTTTGCGCAGGGCTATAGGCAAGTCTTGAGATAGATCAATGACATCAATATGTAGTGTAAGAGCATCAGCTATACTCATGTCAGTGTAGCTCAAACCTTAAGAAGACTCTAATGGTCGATCATTAGAGTAATAGTTCATCAAAAAATCATGAAATAATTCATCAAAGATTGGAAAACTATGGAATAATTCATCAAAAATCATGTCCAAGAATACCTCAACAAAATGAACTTTCTGAAAGAAAACATAGACACATAGTAGCAACAACAAAAGTCATACTTATTGCATAAAATATACCTAAAAACTTTTGGGTTGAAGCAGCCCTTGCTTCTGTTTGTCTCATAAATAGAATGCCTTGAAAAGATTTAAATAATACAACTCCTTTTGAAAAATCGTTCAAATATGAACTCGATCTCAATAGACTTCAAATTTATGGATGCAAATGTTTTGTCTTAAATGACAAAGGCTCACAAATTGAGTTCAAAGGTTACTAAATGTGCCTTCATTGGATATTCTGAGACACAAAAGGGCTACAAATGTTACGACCCAATCAAAGACAAAATCATAGTTTCATAAATGTAAAGTTTAATGAAGAAGAAAATGGATTTGAAAAATGTAGAGAATCACAAAACAACAATGATTACTCTTTTCTATTCAAGTACCTTTGCCAATGTAATGATGAAATGTGTGACATTGATGATAGTAATATTAATGATAAAAATGATGGTGGAGTACCCAAAGACATAATTATATATCATAGAAGAAACCGACAACAAAACATTGGTGAAGAAGAATACCATGAAATTGTTGATCTTCAATCTACTTCAAATGAAGACAACCTTAGAAGACATAAGGCAACTCAATAGGATTGTGTCATATGAGACATTCACCTGAACATATAGAGCTAGAATCAATTACATTCACTCCAACTTTGAACCATCAACATTTAATGAAGCCTCAAAATATACTGAGTGGAATAATGCTATGTTAGAAGAATTAAGAGCCTTGAGAAAGGCCCAAACATGGGAAATACAAGATTTACCTATAGAAAAAAAGATTATTGGATGCAAATGAGTTTACAAGGTGAAAACAAAAAGTAGATCAAAAGGACTTTGACTAGATGGACTCTGACTCGAGAGAAAACTATTACGTTTGCTTGCCTAACTGGCATGCTTCACATAGGAAAGACTTTGATGCAGGAATATCTGAAAACATGCGACAAAGTTTGGACACAAAGGGATGACCCAGTCTGAGATGCCACACCAAAGGAGTCGGCTTTGATGTGAATGATGATGCAGTGACATTGACTGGGTTTGAGAGAAAGTAGAGTCCCTCCCGTTCATGGCCGCCACCAATCGTCTTCCCTGTTTGTAAGTCCTGAAAAGAACATGAACCAGGATAAAAAAAATGACTCTACACTGTAAGTCTCTAGCCAATTGCTTAATGGATAACAAATTAATAGGAAATTTGGGAGCACATAGCACATGGGTAATGGTGCCCAAAGATGTGAGGTAGATATCCCCGCTGCCCAGAATAGGTGACAATTTGCCATCAGCCAATCTGACGTGTTGTGGTGTAGTGAACCTGGTTAATGATAGAAACATATGTGGCTGATTACGAAAGCTCCTGAGTCGATCATCCATACCATACATGGGTCAATGGTAAGGGCACCAACAGTGAAAGCCGACTCTAATGCAGCAGTGTTGGTAGATGCAGGGGCGGACCTCTGAGGAAGAACTAGATCATATTCCTCCTTACTTAAGTTGAGAGAGTATGATGGAGCAGAGGTAGGGGACTCAACCATGGAAGCTGTAGCATGAGAGGAAGGTGCATTAGATGAAGAAGGCCCCTTTCTTATAATGGTTCTCCCTCCACCATTGCTAGATGACCCAGTAGAATGAAGATGAGGATGTTTGTCCCAACATCGGTCCTCTAAATGACCCAGCTTGCCACAATAAGAGCACTGAAATCTGCCGCATCTTGCACCACGACCTGTGCCACATCCTCTCATGTCAACAAAAGAACTATGACCCCTTCCTCCTGATATCACAATTGCAAAGACTGGTGTGTCATGCGTAGGCTGAGAAAGAGTGACAGCAAGGCGACTCAGCCTATTATATGTGTCTGCTAAGTCTGGAAAATCACTCCCTATGAGGATTTGAGACTTTGCCACAAAGTACTCTGAATATAACCCAGATAGAAACTTTGCCACCATACTAGTTTCAAAATACGATGCATTGTAGTGCTTGCACGGTGGACGAAGAGCTTTTAACCGCTCATATGCAGTAGTCAGTGTAGCAAAATATTGTGATAGGTCTTGATCACCTTGTCGTATGTTACAAAGTTCTTCTTCCAACTGCAAAATCTCAATAACATTAGTAGCATGTGAATATGTCTTCTTCAGGAAAGACCACATATCTCTAGCTTTGGTGTAGTATGCAATCATTGGAGCGATACGACACTCTACACTGTTCATGATCCATGACATTACAATGTTATTATCTTCATCCCAAGTAGCATATATTCCTTTTTTCTCAAGAGGTTCATCTTCTTCAAGAATATATTTCTTTTTATGACCAGCCACCGACATCATAAATACCCTCGACCAAATTTCATAATTTGAACCATCAAGTTTGATTGTGATTCCATAGGAGGAGCAGTTACCCGCCATCTTATATTCATTAGGCCCTTCTGACCTATGCTGTCAACCATAGTAAAATTATAGAATACATGGATCACAGCCAAAAAAGGAAATGCAGTAAGATGAACACAACCAGAGAATAGCAGGCAAGTTTCAGGCGTAGATAACTACTGTCAAATGTAGATATCAAGCAGCAATATTAGATATAGATATTAGGCAACAAGCATGCATAGGTTGGACAGCTCCACTCAACGTCAACTATGCTGGAAAACGAGGCAAACTGAAACTAGTCTTGACTCCATCGATGCTGCCCAAAAAAAAAATGAAACTAGTCTACACCACTTGCTTCAACGATGTTCCCCCTCCATATGATTTCAACACTGCCAATAAAACATACCTCTAAATGTGAAGATCCACGAGGCAGCACCCAACCAAGCAGATCAGCACACCCTTGTCGATGGCCTGACCTTCTTCCATGACAGCAACATAGACAAAGACATCAGATTTGATCAGCATACCCTTTTTGATGGCTTGACCTTCTTCCACGGTAGCAAGATTCACAACGACAACATATTTGTTTTTTTTTTTTCTGCAACTCAACATCTTGAATCAGCAACACGAGGGTTCTAATCACGTCTCTACATTTTAAACGTGATTAGCCCCTTTTCACCAACCAGTTTGATTGCTCCTTTTGTAATCAGCAGTGATTTCAGATGTGAAACCCTAGATGATGGGAAAGATGAGAAAGGAGGAAGGGAGGGAAGGAGCGAGGAACCCTAAATCCCTAGGGTCGTCGCTTTGATACCATGTTTATTATGGGAGGAAGAAAGGGGCGAGAGAGAGAGAGAGAGAGGAAACATTCATTTTGTCATTCACGTGACCCTAACTCATATTAAAGGAGATTAGGGTATTAACAACTTTACAGAATTAGTCCACTAGAAATAAAAAACAATAAAGTGTACCCTTCCAACTTTCTAAAATTTTAAAAAACCTCTAATCAACTTCTAAAAGCATTTACCATGATTAAAACGTGTGATGACTTAGATGCTTTTGGACTCGGTCAAACTTTGACTGAGTCTGAAAGTGGAGGATTCGACCTCAGGTACATTGACGGTACCCGATATAGTCAACGGCATACCCAGGCCGTACCCAAGGCCATATCGGTCCAGGTAGTACTTGTGTTAAATAGCTCAAAGCAAGTTTACAAAACATTCCTCTAATTTGAACCCCTAATCATCCATAAAGAACTGTGGTCCAATAGCCAATGTCACTATTAGAGAAAAATATATTCAATTGACAAAGGTCTCTTGACCAAGAGAAATAAACAGGCATCAAATGTTTTTGTTAACAAAATTGACCACATAAATGTTGCCGACAAGAAGAGCATGCACATGGTATCTACACTATACCGACATAGAGCACATATAGATAATGAGAGAGAGAGAGAGAGAGAGAGAAAACTGAAATGGGCCTACCAAAAAAAAACCTATCAAGACTTAACAGCCATTCTATCTTTATGCATATATGATCAATATGAACTGTTCTCCAGAATCACATTTTGATTGCTTGATTATTGGTGCATACATAAGTTTTGCAATGTTTTACAAATCAAGAGCTCTTAAAATATATCTAAAGTCAAGAATCACACTTTCATCAAAGGACATGGTCGCAAATCCCTCTCTTAGCAAATGAACCATAACAAATACAGCTAACGCATTAGTTTCTAAAAAAATATATATAGAACTTTCACAAGTTACAATATAAGCATTTGGAAGACATGTTTTGTAAGGTTTTATGTCTTGGCGGGTCGGGTCCAAACCCCGACCCAAGCTCCACGCATGAAGAGGAGCCCGATGCCAGCATTTCCTCTTTGTCTCTTCCACTGTTTTGACAGCAACATTGAGAAGAAGGAGGCAGAAGAAATTACTGCAGCGGCGGAGGTGAAGGGTGATGGTAGCATTGAGGTAAGCTCACCCGGTTTCTCTCTCTCTTCTTTATTCTCCTTCCACTGTCTCCCCCTCTGTCCCGACTCTTCTATGTTTAATCTCTCTCTCACTCTGGCAAGCTCTCACGCCCTCGCTCCTACACTGTCTCCCTCCTACGCAACTCTTTCATCCCCCTGTCTGCAATCTCTCTCCACTGCCAGCCTCTCTCAGTCATAGACTTCTCTTTTACCTTCACCGTCCCTCAGTCTCTCACGAACGCCCTCCCTATTTTTTTTCTTCCTTGCCTCTGCATTGACGCCCTTTGTCCCTCTCTCTTTGTCTGTCCATTGTCGTCTCTCCCCCATGTGCTGCCTCTCTCACTCACACCTCTCGTGTTCTCTCTGTCTCCTTCAGCCTCCCTCAACTGAACCACCTCCGTCACAATGATATTGTAGGCTCTATTCTAACAATAGACCCTTCTCTTGAACTCTCTTTCACTTATTCTCACTCTTTTTGTGGTTGTTGGATTGGAATATTGTAGGTTGGGGATGCGTTTTTCCCCTCATACCGGTGAATTGAAGGCATTGGTGGCGATGTCATTGTATAATTTTAGCCACTTGGGGATTGGTTGAGCACTTGAGGTGGCTGCCGGGAGAACTGCAACAGCTAGGACTCTAAGAGTGGGGTGAGCAAGGCCTAATCGAGCCTAAATTCTCTAATATTTTCTACTAGTGCATGTATAATTATTATTTGAGCATGCTAGACTCAAGCTTGGATGATTTAGAATGCACATTAACAACTTTGCTATTTTGGGAAGGTTTAGGACTATTTTGGAGGGACGATGATCTATGTATATGATTATCTTTTTAGCATGGTGAGACTAATAATTGAAGCGGTTAGGAAGCATGGTATAGATTGTGATGTTGTGGAGAAGCTGTAAAGTCGTTTTAGCGAACTCATGACGCATGCTTTTATTGATGTGCATATACGTCGTTTGTTGGGAAGTTTAATTGCGGGGTTGATGCCTTGACTTGGAAAACAAGTGAGAAATGTACAGGTGATAAGTCGAATCAAAGTTTTGAGTTTTAATATTTTGGTCACAAACCTCATAGAGTTGGAAAGAGACCTATTGGAGAGCTTTGTGAGCCGATACTACCCATCGGCACCCTCTTGAGGCGATGACCTACACCTCAATGATTCTATTTCATACTTGCATAGATTGTAAAGCGAAGCGAGTAAAGAACTTATCGCTTGATTATATTTGCAGGTACAACAGGCACGTCGAGTGACCTTGAGCGACACGATTTGAAGCTCGAGGCGTTTTGGGTATTTTGGGGATGCGCGATAGGTATGGCGGCATTCCAAGTAAATCCCTGCCTGGGGCCAACTTTAGAATGCCTACCTTTCAGGATCGTGGGTTCCTATTATTGCATTGTGATTAAATGAATGTATGCATGTGATTGAATGATTATGTGATTGGTTTTGTTTTTAAAATTAATACGTAGTTGTACATTAGAAAGCATCCTGTAATGATAATTGCATAGGACAGCTACGAGGCCGATCATGGATCGAGGCTACTTTTTGTGGTTGCGCTAAGTTTTGTAAGATGTGATTGATATGTTTGATTGGTGTGAATGTTGCAACATGTTTCGTGTCCATTGTCGTAGGCATGATCCAATTAAATGAATTTGAAGAGTAGTTGTACACGCAAAGCTAATGACGGCTAGCTAAGAGCATTGACTATATGTGTAGCCCTTGTGTGGGGGTGTTTGGAAGTATGGGTGCACTCGTGAAGTGAACCAACCTCATGTAATAACCGGTGATTTTGTGAATGTGCTAACATAATGATAAGTAAGAAAGAATAATAGATGTGAGGCCAATGAGTTATGGCAATGTGTTTGGGAGATGTCTCACCCTCACCATTGGTTTCGCCTGCTCCGAGTGCAAGCGGTACAAGCCCCAGGATGTCATTGTGTGATGTACTTGGAGCGTTGGGCTCTGGCCTTCCCAACCTGGGTGTCTTGGGAAAGACTGAGCAACTCTCTTTGGAATTCACACATTCATGGATGAGTGTTCTACCACTACAGCGTGAACGGATCCATATCGTTTCGGGCCACCACAGGGGTTGTCTCCCTACTGTAGGTCACCCTTGGTGTGCACATGCCTATGTTTGCACCCATAGGAACTATCAATTCACTAAAGCTAATGTAAATGAAAAGAATGTGAATGAAGTGTATTAAAGATGGTTTTTGCAATATTAAAAAGTTAGAGAGAATGTCTTTAAATATTTTTTATACTTCTTGGACTAGTTTGTAATTTTTGTACCACCAGCCCTAATCTCTTTAACTTGAGATTAGGGTTACGTTAATGAGTATTCTTTTGGGCTCTCTCTCTCTCATCGTAACATGGTATCAGAGCCTTCTCTGGATTGACAACCAAATGAGTTCTCTGGCGACCTCTTCCTCCCTCTTCTTATCACCCATCTCTATTCCATCTTATCACCCAATAAGGAGACGATAAGAGAATAGAGGTTGGGTGGGCTCCGTGGAGAAGGGCAAGATCACACCTATGTGGAAGGCATGATCAGATCCCTAAGTGGATATTGTGGATGTTACTGCTATTTTTTTTTACATTGACTGTGAAGGGCTGAATCAGTTGGGAGCATGGGGCTCTGTTTGTAGAGTCAATCTGCTTGGTGTGGAGAAAGTTTGACGTGAGGAGCAGGATGATCTACAGATTATGGATGTGAAACCTCAGATCATGTCGAGCAGAGTTGATCTACTGATCATGAAGGTTGTTTCAGCTTTGTTCTTGTCGTGGATGGTGCTCTGCTGATCGTACATAGGGCCACTGAAAGGAGAGCAGCAATAGTCTGCTGTAATATGCAGAAATTAGTAGCAATCTTTTGAAATCAACAGTCTGCTGTAATATGCAAAAATCAGCAGCAATCTCTCTGGTCGTGGATGCAGTTTCTGGCTTGTTCAGAGTATGTTGGTCGTGTTTGATGATTACAGCTTTGTTGCAGAATTGATATGCCATATGTGAAGTCACCGGTAGTTTATGTGGAACAGAGTTGTGTTCTGTGAGTTGCGTGTGTTGTCGTATGTGAGACAAATAAAAGTAAAGCTGCTACAATCATCAGCTAAAAGTGGAGTAAATTGGTATCTTACCATGATTCAGATCTAGTGATACATCTTACACCCTGTTGATATGAGTTTGAAGTACAGTTTCACAAAGGAAGAGACTACACCAACAAATGGTGTAAGATACTTTTCTCCATTGTTGCTACTACTACATCTTATACCTACATATATTGTGCATTAAATTCTGCTTGGGAGTTTACTATGGCTAGAAATCCCATCTCATATGGAAATCTCTCAAAGGCGACAAGATCTTTGGTTGAGTCTTCTATTGGGCCTCCTATACCCATGTCATATTCCCTTAACTTAAGTAAGGATGAATATGATCTTGTTTTTACTCAGAGATCTGCCTCTACATTTACCAATACTGCTGTAATAGACTCAGCCCTCTCTATTGGTGCTTCCACTGATAATACGATATGGATGATAGATTATGTCGTCTCTAGGCACTGTTGTAATCAATCACAGAAGTTTTCATCATTAATCAGATTCTCTACACCACAACATGTCAGACTGGCTGATGGCAAGTTGTCTCCTATTTTGGGCAAAGGTGATATCTACCTCCCACACTTAGGCACTATTACACATGTGCTATATGCTCCTCAGTTTCCTGTTAATTTGTTATCTGTTAAGCAGCTGACTATTGACTTACAGTGTAGTCATTTTTTATCCTGGTTCATGTTCTTTTCAGGACTTACCAACTAGGAAGATGATTGGTGGCCTTTATGAGCATGAGGGTCTCTACTTCCTGTCTGTCCCAATAGATGTTGTTGCATCTTTATTCCCTTCGAGGACTTCTCCTTTCAATTGGCACCTCAGACTTGGTCATCCATCAGTGTCCAAACTTTGTCGCATGTTTCCAGATATCTCTGCATCAGAGTCCTTCTTATGTGATGTTTGCCAGTTAGGTAAGCATACACATAATAGCTTTCCTTCGAGTCAGAATCCTTCTAGTCAAAGTCCATTTGATCTCCTTCATGTGGATGTGTGGGGTCCTAGTCATGTTCCTTTTCGCTCGCGTTTTCGGTATTATCTTGTTTTAGTTGATGATTTTACCAGAGTCAGTTGGGTATTCTTGTTACGAGAAACATCTAAAGTCATATGTATTATTAAAAAATTTGTCAAGGAAATAAAAACTCAGTTTGGCTTCCTTGTCAAAAATATTTGCACTAATAATGCTCTTGAATTCAAGTCTTCAATTCTACTTCAATTTTATGCTAATCATGGAATTCAACCTCAATTTACTTATCCTCACACGTCCCAACACAATGGTGTCGTCGAATGAAAACATCGGCAACTCCTAAATGTGGCCCGCACCCTCATGCTGCATTCTCACGTACCTGCCTATTTTTTGGGTGATGCTATTCTTACTGCATGTTATCTCCTTAACATATTGCCCTCATCAGCCATCCAAGAACGTATCCCCATTCAAATTTTATATTCAGATCGATCATTATTTCATATACCTCTGAAAGTATTTGGATGCACCTGCTTTGCACATATCCTAGGCCCAGACAAAAACAAACTTGTTGCCCAAGCCATCAAATGTGTATTTATTGGCTATTCTGCCAATCAAAAAGGATAAAAGTGCTTTGATCCCCAGACAAAGAAAGAGATTATCAGTGCAGATGTTACATTCTTTGAGTCTCATCCTTATTTTTCCCTTTCGAGTCCATCTACGTCTGAGATGCATGTATTTGTTCCTCTTCCTATTCCACCTGTGTCACTTGAGTCGATCCTTCCCTCTCCACCTACATCACGTGAACATTTCCATGATCCTCCCTTAGTTTATACTCGCCGTCTTGGTCCCTCTCCAAACCGACCACCAGAGTCTTCTCATGAAGTAAGTTCCACTGATAAGCCTAACTCTGGTATAAATGATGACTACTCCATAGATGATCTCCCTATTGCTATTCGCAAGGGCAAACGATAGTGCACACTACATCCAATTTCTAATTTTGTCTCTACTGACTATCTAAGTACAAGTATGGTGCAGTTTGATCGAGCGATGTCTAGTCACATTATCTCGTCTTCTCTCCATCAAGCCTTGTTAGATTCATGGTGGAGGCGAGCCATGCAAGAGGAAATGGATGCTCTATCTCTTGGGAAACATGGGACTTGGTGGATCCACCGATGTACTCTGATGTGGTTGGCTCCAAATGGGTGTTCACCATCAAGTATCATTCTAATAGCTCAGTTGAAAAGTTCAAAGCATGTCTTGTCGCTAAAGGATATACACAAACATATGAAGTTGACTTCTTTGAGACCTTTTTACCAGTGGCTCGGTTGGGAACTATTTGACTAATTGTATCTCTTGCTGTCCAGCGGGAGTGGCCTCTATTTCAACTAGATGTGAAAAATGCCTTTTTATATGGAGATCTTTCTGAAACAGTCTATATGCAGCAACCACCAGGTTTTGAGCGACAGGGGGAGTGTGCTAAGGTATGCAAACTAAAGAAGGCAATTTATGGACTTAAACAGAGTCCCCGTGCATGGTTCCATAAGCTAACTGAGGTTTTATATAAGTGTGGATTTCAAAGATCACAGCTTGATCACTTGTTGTTTATCAAGCGAGGCACATCTGGTATAGTGATATTGAGTGTATACGTTGATGATATTGTTCTGATTGGGAAAAGTAATCAAGAGATATCTCAGACAAAGGAGTTTCTACAAAAATACTTTGTCACAAAAGACCTTGGACAACTCTGTTATTTTCTTGGTATTGAGGTGGCCCGTAGTAGTAAAGGAGTTGTAATATCTCAAAGAAAATATGTGTTTGATCTTCTGCAGGAAACAGTTTTATTGGGGGCTAAACCTGCCACACTTCCCATGAATCCCCGCATTCATATACATGATGATGAATCAGAGCCTTTTGACTCTAGATCTTACAGATCTCTCGTAGGGAAACTGCTGTATTTGACGATCACTCGTCCTAACATTAGCTTTGCTGTGAATAAGCTAAGTCAATTCATGGAAAAACCTTGAAAGGTTCATTGGGATGTTGCTCTAATGATTGTCAGATACTTGAAATCAGCCCCGGGAAAGGGGTTATGGTTTAGAAAGGGAGAAAGTGTTCACATCAAAGTGTATAGAGATGCTAATTATGCAGGATCTGTAGATGATAAGAAGTATACCACAGGTTTTTGTGTCTTTGTGGGAGGAAATCTTATTTCTTGGAGGAGCAAGAACCAAAATGTGGTGGCTCGATCTAGTGCTGAGTCAGACTATAGGGCTATGGCTCAAATTGCGGCTGAAATGTCATGGGTCATATTAGTGCTTCTAGAGTTGGGTGTTTCAGTGAATCTCCCAATGATGATCTATTGTGACAACAAGGCAACAACCTATATTGCAAACAATCATGTCTTTCATGAGAGGACGAAACACATTGAAGTCGATTGTCATTATGTTCGAGGCCTAATTCAAGAAGGAAGTATTAGCATTGTTCATGTTTCCTCATAAGATCAGGCAACTGATATTTTCACCAAGGCTCTTCCCATAGACAATTTTCTGATTGGATGTACCAAGCTGTGCATGATTGACATATATGCTCCAGCTTGAGGAGGAGTGTTAAAGAGGGCTTTTGCAATATTAAAAAGCTAGAGAATTGGTCTTTAAATATTTTCTTATACTTGTTAGACTGTTTTTGTAAATTCTGTACCACCAGCCCTAATCTCTTTAACTTGAGATTAGGGGTACGTTAATGAGTATTCTTTTGGGCTCTCTCTCTCTCTCTCATCGTAACAAAGTGTATGTGAAGGAAGCAAATCTGCATGAAGTGAATGTGATTATGAAATTTGTCAATTGTGGCCATTGAGTGGTCCCTATACGTCATGGAATATGTAAGGAACTACCATGACAAGTTATATAATCACATGCTCCTATTATGATATGATGGTATTATGTTTCCAGACGTGCTACATCCCAGATTTGAGCCCTTACCCTTAGAAGGTTAGGGATTTATCTGGTTTGTTGTCATACTGCCAAGGCTAAGCCTTCTGTTGTTTTTCTTTTTGAGACATTGGTAGACCCGATGCAGCAAGTTGATCAGATGGCTCAACTCACATCCTACTGAGGAGATTTTGGGTTTATTTTAGTGCCAACGTGTCTTGTTTTGGTCTCATTGATATCTTGTTTTGTTAGACATCAATGTTGTTGTTTTGGGGCAATTTTGTCATATGTGTTATTAAGGAATATGAAGTGATTTTGTATGAACTGAATTTATTATATGATGAAATGTTCACCACATTGTCTCTTGATGAGCATAGCTCCTTTTGAATCATTGAGTCATCGCACCTCAATGTTTTTTACTTTTTAACCCAAAAAAAAAAGTCATTTGGGGGTCAAAGTGTTGGTGTGTGACATGTTTCACACAAGTTATTAATCAAGTCAAAATTGATTTGCATACATACACATTCTTGTGTTCCAAACAAATAAATGAGCCCAAAGCCTAGGTAGGACTAGGCACATTAAGTAGTCCAATCCGAAAGGTAAATCCCATAACATGTCAAGGTAATTGCTGAAATTAATAGTGAGACTGGACCATTTCTTAATGAAAAACTTAAAAACTATCAACTTCTAACAATAAGACAACTAAAATGCATGATAAACATACTTTAAAAGTTTGTAAGATTATATTTATTGAAGCCGAACAATTAAAGCTTACAAGTTATATAGCAGAACAAATACTCACCAGTAAATAAAAATGCTTTTCAATGTTACAAAGGACACAAAACCATCCTACTACCTAGTGCCAAGAAAAAGATTTAATTTCACAATGTCAAGGGCATTAGGCCTGGGCATCGGGCTGGGCCGCCGCCGGGCCGGCCTGGCCCGGCCCGTTGGACCCGAGTCCGAGCCAGGAAAAACCTGGCCCGGGCCCGATAGGACGGCCCGGCGGTGGCCCGGCCTGACTCCGCGTCCGTCCCCTGCCCGCTCCCTCTCCCTCCTCCTCTCTGCTCCCGCTCTCCCTTTCTGCTCCCCCTCTCCCTCTCTCTCTCTCTCTCTCTCTGCTCCCGCTCTCCCTCTCTCTTCCTGTCTCCCTCTCTGCTCCCCCTCTCCCTCTTTGCTCCTGCTCCCCCTCTCCCTTCCTGTCCCCCCCTCTCCCTCTCTGCTCCCATTCTCCGCTCCCTGTCTCCCTCTCTGACTCCCCCTCTCCTTCTCCCTCTTCCTTCCCGTCTCCCTTTTTGCTCCCCCTCTCCCTTTTTGCTCCCCCTCTCCCTCTCCCTTTTTGCTCGCCCTCTCCGCTCCCCCTCTCCCTCCGCCTCTCCCCCTCTTTCTCTCCCTCCTCGTCCTCCTCCGTCTCGAGGGCAGGCCGGGCCCGGGCCGAGAACCGGGCTATCGGGCCCAACCTGAACCGGGCTGAGCAGCACGACGGGCCGGCCTTTACCAGGTCAGGTATGCCTGGCCCGGCCCGATGCCCAGGCCTAAAGGGCATGCTTCTCAAGTTTTCATAACATTAACAATACAACAACTAAAACACACAATATCACAAACACACAGAACATTTCATAACAATAAGACAACTAAAATGCATGATAACACAAACACACAAAACATTTCATAACATGATAAACATACTTTAAAAGTTTGTAAGATTAAATTTATTGAAGCTGAACAATTAAAGCTTACAAGTTATATAGCAGAACAAATACTAACCAATAAATATAAATGTTTTTCAATGTTACAAAGCACACAAAACCATCTACTTCCTAATGCCAAGAAAAATATTTAATTTCACAATTTTAGATTGTCAAGGGCATGCTTCTCAAGTTTTCATAACATTGACAATACAACAACTAAAACGCACGATATCACAAACACACAACATTTCATAACAGTAAGACAACTAAAATGCTTGCTAACACAAACACACAAAACATTTCATAACATGATAAACATACTTTAAAAAGTTTGTTAGATTAAATTTATTGAAGTTGAACAATTAAAGCTTACAAGTTATATAGCAGAACAAAATGCTCACCAGTAAATACCAATGCTTTTCAATGTTAGAAAGCACACAAAATCATCCTACTTCCTAATGCCTAGAAAAATATTTAATTTCACAATTTTACAATGTCAAGGGCATGCTTCTCAAGTTTTCTTACTCTTTTGATGGGTAGTTTTTGACTTGGTGTTATAATAATGATTCAAAGGATATCCAACATGAAAGCCCCATATCAAAGGGAAAAGGAAATATATGACAAGAATGTTGGATAAGTGAAATTACTATGCACATCTTCTAAGACTGTTTTTTCAACTCTATAGTATGTGGTAGTCACTCAATAGTGACACACAGACGTTGTAATGAAGGGCAGAATAAAGCCGATATAGATTGGGTCTGTTCCACATGCTAGGTCGGATCTCGTTAATGAGCCCAACTGTTATCACCATTATAGGTAGTAGGGAGGTGCTTGAAAGAGTTCAGTCTTGAGTAATGAGAAGTTAACCCTGCGGAGAGGGGATTGCCATAATTCATCTTGTTATCGTGGTGTGCATGAGTTAACACACATTGCCTGAATGTCTCTGTAGAAGCAAAGGCTCTGTAAACGATGACCAGAAAAACATTGAATGTCCTAGAGAACTTCCGTAAGCAATCGGAGGAGGTGAAGGTGGGAACGATAGAAATGTCAAGAAGAATTTTGGTGAGCTTGGGCAACGGCTGATGGAAGTAGAGATGAGGGTTCAGTCATTGGTGGTGGCAGGGCAACAAAACTTGGCGGTGATGATGAGGGAGATGCTCCATCGCATAGAAGAATGCTCAACGTCAGAAAATCCCTCGTCCAGCCACCTGCATCCAATTGGAGAAAACCTATGCCGAGCATAACCAAAGACATGCGACAACTTATCATGTTGTCCACTCCATGACATACCAAATACGCCTAACCCCAATGCAACTGTATCAGTTGGGCCAACCTATCTAGCAAGAGATATAGCAAGAAATCTCAGGATTTCTGGAAATTCCCTAGATTTTTTTATGATGACCCTTTAAGCTGGATATTTCAAGTAGAGCAATTTTTGAATGCCAGGGACTTCTACTGAAACAGAGGGTGGCGCACACCGCTGTACATCTAAAAGGGCTGGCCATCATATGGTATTGTTGGTTGGTTTCCATGCAAGGTTAACCCTCTTGGGAAGAATTTTTTGAAGAACTAACAGTGAGATTCGAACCATCGGCATATCTCGACTACAGTGTCGAGTTATCAAAAATCAGACAGAAGTCCTATAGAAGCTCTAATAGGAGCATTCGTGGGGGTTTAAAAGAAGAGAATAAAGAGGTGCAATCATCGCAACTCCAAACGTCAAAAGATATCTTTGAACTTGCTAGAAAAGCATAGCAGGAGGGTTGAAGGATTTCAGGCTTTGGCAAGGGACTACTAGCTAAAGGGGTGTTGCGGATGAAAGAAGGAAGCAGTGGACCAGGGGCGATAAAACAAACGACCGAAGGGAAACAGATCCTCATCAAGCAACTCAACCAAGAAAAAATCAAGGAAAAGAGACGTAAAGGATTATGCTTCCAGTGGGACAAGCAATGGAACCCAGACCGCATATGTAAAAGGTCGTAAATCTACCTAGTTGAGGAGCTAGATGGAACAACAGAAGTTGAAGAAGAGGAGTTGGATGAGTTAGTACAAGAGGAACTGGTGACTGGAGAGACTCCTCCTGAAATTTCTTTCCATGCTTTAGCAGGGGATAATGTCCTTCAAATGATGAGGGTCGAAGGAAGGCTAAAAGGGTGAAAAATCAGCATTCTAGTAGCCCCTGCCAATTCCAACACACATTTGGAAGGATATTTGGATGGATTTCTTTGAAGGGCTGCCACGATTGAAGGGGAAAATCAGTAGTGCTAGTAATGGTGGATGGGTAGTCAAAATACGCCCACTTTATACCCCTATCACATCCTTTCACAGCCAAGGACGTAGCTAGATTTTTCCAAGAACAAGTTCGGAAGTTGCATGGTTATGCCCAAGTCGATTGTAAGTGACCAAGATCCCTTGTTCCTTAGTAATGTTTGGCAGCAACTAAGGGAACAACATCTGGAATTGGTTCCACTCCCACCATTGACAGCTCCTCAACCATTCAGAGTATTGCAGCAACGTTCTGTCCGAAGGCCTGGCCAAACTCACACCTAATGGCTTTGAATGGCATGGAGAGAATGCTCTTGGACCCATTTGGGAATAAGCTAAAGGCTTATAGCAATGTTTTCCCAACTTCTCACCTTGAGGACAAGGTGTTGTCCTGAGGGGGAGGCAATCGGCAATCACTCAATAGTACTAGGCAGACATTGTGATAAAGGGCATAATAGAGTCAACATAGATTTTGTCTGTTCCATATGCTGAGTCGAATCTCGTTACTGACCCCTGACTGTTATCACCATTATAGATAGTCGGGAGGTGACCGAAAAGAGTTTATGCTTGAGTAATGAGAAGTTAACTCTCTAGAGAGAGGATTTGCCATAATTGCTCTTTCTCTCATGGTATGCGTGAGTTAACACATTGCCTGAGTGTCTGTGCAGAGGCTACTTCACATCCAGTTCTACGGCGATGGGCTCTACTATGATTTATCTTGTGAAGAAAGAAGTTATTTGCCTTTCCCAAGCCAGGAAGGAACTATTTGACAAAAAATTTGAGTATGTGTAATAATTTTTCGAGATCCTCTAAGACTGTTTACAACAAGAACTAGAGTCCTTAAAAGTGAGTTGCTTTGAGATCACTTCATTAGACCAGAAGCAACATATCTTTCTTTTATATATGAAGAGCATTATTCCTTTAAGAAATTCAAACAGATTTCAGCAAGAGGAGATTTAGAACAAGGGTCACAACCAGATGTTAAGAACTCTGATTAATGTCAAAGCACAATTAAGTTCCAGACTACATTGCAAAAGAAGACCAAACTAGACTCTAGATTTTTCTATCCAAGACAAAAGGACAGAACAGAAATAGGCAGAAAGCAAAATAAAACAAAATAAAATAACGCTTAGACTTGCAAATTCTAATTACCAAACATATTTCAGCAGAAAACAAAGAAATAGGAACACAGAAGAAAACAAAAGAAGGTAAAGGTCCGATTTGCAAATTCTGATTGACAACTTGATTTCAACACAAAACAGAAAAAAGAAAAAACTAAAGTAATAAATCACTGGTGCAGAACATTCATTAATAAACATGGTTTGAGCATAGAATTAATAACAGTTTCCAATCTCCATTCCCAGAAGAGAAGAAAGGAATGGAAAAAAAGAAGGTCATGAAACATAGCAAGATGATGCCAGGGAAAACTTGCAACAAAATAAAAAGAAAAAAAAAATCTTATAATTGTGTTTGACAGATCCCCACACTGATATCATAATACCTTTTGGTATCTCGGAAAATCCAAAGCAAGCACAACTAAGAGAAAGAATGGCCAGCATTAGAGGATGAAGATGCACAATTCGCAATCTGGGAGACAGTAGGAAGCCCTTCTCATGAAACACACATTAGTAGAAGATTGCATGTAGTAAAAACATTAGTAAAACAGAAAATAAATTTTACAAGATAAAAAATCTAGGAAATGTAAGAAGTCTCTTATCCTTATTAAGATGCTGCTTATCTGCCCCATTCCTAGATTTGCTTCTGGATCTCATATGCATACCCACATCAAACACTATTATCAATCAGAGGCAGTTACTTTCTCTTCAATTCTTAGTGTACTCATGAAATACACATAAAATGGTTGAGATAATTTATCATTTTTGTTAGGTACAACAAAATATTACAAGAAAATATTCTTGAACTCATATAGCTTCCATTTTATATAGTTTCACAAGAAGGAGAACATTTTCTGTGCCCAATCCATTTTGTTGTGGATTATTTGAAGAAGATATGTCATGCAGAATACCTTTCCTTGTATTCTCAATTCTGCTTTCCAATGTTTAAATTCATTAGATAAATACTCTCCCATTGGAGTTTAATTGGTGCACTGTACCTAGTAAATCATCAACAAAATTGACAAAGTAAAAGGACTCCATCACTAAGAGGTGGTAGAGAAGAGATGTGAGAAGTCCAAGTCCATGTAAAGTGTTGCACAAATTTTTTTTTAGTTGTTTCCATCTCATGTCATTGGCACTTACTATTTTAGTTCAAGAAATACAACGATGATCTTAAGAGCTCAGCAGAACAGCAATTGAAGATAGGTCTGTCAAGGTCCTAAACAATTAGTCTTGAGTAGTGGGGCACGTTAACCTAAGCCAGTCAAGTTAAATTAATAATGAGGTTTGAAAACAAAATATTAAATTGATGAGAGTGATAACAGACACATAATATCAATATGATTCTAGTAAACCACATAATTGACCTATTGCATGCAACATTCCTTAATAATATGCTGACACTAAGGAAACTAGATCCTGACTTTCTATCAATCTTGACAACCCCGAATCCAACTTTATCTCTCTCATTGAATAATCATTATTGACCATACAATAAGGGACAAACAAAATTGTCTTGGTGATTGGTGTCATATCTGACAGAAATCAAGAACTAGTGTGTATATATACCACTAAGGAATGTGGAGTTGGTTATACCAGCCTAAAACTAGGGGCAGTCCTACTTATTTCTCACCTTATTCACTAGGTTCTTATTGCTGCTCTTACTCAGCTTCTATATCTAGACTTCCATAACAATGAATCACTCATTATGTTCAAGAGATGGATGTGCAAAATATGAAGCCATGTCCACAATCCCTGAGTGACAAGCAAAATTAATACTGAAAGTGTGTAGGAAAGAACAATAAAAGATGGAACATACTTTAACTACAGGTGACCAGTGATCCAAAGCAGTCAATACACTCGGAATTACCAAGGAACATAACTTTCCAAGACAAGGATGGGAAACCTGAAACCAACATTGATAACTTAAGCTAATCAATAAGCTGCTACAAAAGCTCGAAGTAATTAGATAACATAAGCAGCTACTAAGAATATGCACCCTTTCAATGCTCCATCTAAGGCAATGAGAAGCAACAATAGCTGAACCAACTGAAGCACGAGCACAGGAATCAACAACAGTATCCTCCATCGCATCAATTAAGCTATCACTAATTACATGCTTCATCATGGGGAACACAATTGGCATCATCTCTAAGACTAGTTTATCCTCATTGGGAACTAACAAAAACTCATCATTGAGCTTTGTGATTGTCCTCTGTAGACTCTGATCTAGATCACAAAAGATTGCTCTTGACAGCTCTTAGATGGCTTGAATTGCCAATGAAGCTATGGCTTTTAGAACCCATGACATTGTGGGATCTTTTCCACCATCAGCAAAAGCTAGAGCAGAGCAACAAAAGTAGAAATCCCTGATAACCCTCATAATTGAATCTGGGTCATCCTCAAAGTTCGTTTTAATACACAAAAGGGACTAAAAATCAGATCTTAAGGAAACTTCTGCACCCTATGCTTCATCTTTGATGTCTTCGATAAGGATTCTTCAATAGTACCTGTTAACCTGGGGAAAGACTTACAAGAGAACATGGAAGAAGATTAATGGACTAAACAATAAACTTGCACATATAGAGAGAAGAGAGAGAGAGAGAGAGAGAAAGAGAGATGGCTCACTCTAAGAGGTTGTGACAAATAGGAAGAAGTGAGTCAATCCTTGTAGTCATCATGGATTCTCGTCAGCAGAGTTCTCTCCAAAATTACCATGATGGAGTACTCTAATATAGGTACAAATTTTTTTGAAGCAAAAAGCTTTAGATACAGCGTGTAAGCTCAGCAATAGCTGTCATTTTTTCATTGTAAACATTCAAGGTTGTTTGAATATTTATTTCACAGGACATAACAATAAACATGCGCACAAGTCCGAGAGTACAATTGGATCTGACCTCCAGACGTAGCTAACTTACTGGACAAGGCTACAACATGGCACCTACCATCTATCAAAAAAAATTCTCATGCTCAGACCACAAGATATCCATTCATTTAGTTTGAGTATTGGAATCTTGTCACACATAGGAGAAGTAGTGTCTCATTTGGATTATCCATAAATATTATATATGACACAGACGCAATGAAATGCAAAATTCCAATTATCTCCTAATTACCCTACAACCAAAATACAGCAGGCCATTCATAACCATGTATTTCACACCCATAAACTATCCCTTGGGAGGACTGTTAAGAAACAGAGTCATTTAAGATTGAACACAACCCTCGAACTATTGTATCCACCAAACAGCCTTCATATCTCGAGTCAAGCATCCAATAGTTTTAGATCAAAGCATATAATAGACGTCAAAATGAGACGAGAAACTACATAACACTGAGCATAGGAACATAGAATTAATAAGGCTAAACAGCTAAAGAAAGATTTGAGGGAGGGCGTAGACAAAGAGAATGAGAAGGGTTGGAAGAAGAGGAGGAGACGGAGGAAAAAGGGGAGGACGTGAGCCTCTCACTGTCAAACCCACTGTCGAGTTGTTGTACTCTTCAACTAGCAAAGCATGGCTTCTTCGAGTTGTTGCAGAGATAGAGAGAGAAGGAGGGAGGGAGTTCGAACAGGTCTCAAATGAAGGTTCTATACTTAGTTTCTTAAGAATGTCTTAATTTCTTTTTAAGTAGGATTAGTGAATAAGCCTCTCGCAACCTCATTTTTGGAGGTACGGGAATATCATGGACGTCTCAGCTCAATCAATACGCACAAAGATGGAATATGACAGATAGATTCAAAGCAACAAATAATGGCTAGAACGATACCTAGTGCCCCATGCCTCTCTCACCGATTAAAGTCCTCATTTGTGGCTGGAAGCTCTTTCTTTCTTCAGCACCAAAAAATGAAGGCTTGGTAGCTCTCCTATCTAGCGAAGCCGGTAAAGAGAGCCAAAGTCTACTTCAAGAAGGGTCCGCCAGCAACTTTCAGCTAAGTTCACCTGCAACGTCCCTCTTCATCCACCGACGAGTCTCCCTTTGATCTCTGGAACCCAAATCTTAGATTCGAGCATATGAAATCACCTCGAAAATAAAATTTTCTGGCAAGCACACATAGCCTACAAATCGAGCACCAATGCAAGTTTATTTTAACGTCATGTATAAATAACATAATTCAATCGCGCTTCTCTGCATAATATGTATAATGTATATAATATTGTTATTGTACATAACTAATTATATAATATTAAAATAAATGTATAAATAATAAAATGCATTTTTTATATAATATACTATCAAATTGTTTTGATCGTTGATGCTTTTAACAAATGTTTAATTTCTAACCACGAGGCAACATCAATGCATCATAACATAGAGTTCTCCATAATATACATAATGTGTCCATGTTATATGATTAGTTGTAAATAATTGTACACTATGTTATGGCTTTAATCAGCAATATGTTGTACTGGCCCTATGAGTCTCGTGTTTCCTGGTGCAAATGATATTTTAAATGTTTTTATAACATTAACATGTATAAATAACATAATACATTTGTATATCGTATATATAGTATGTTATGTAACTATTTGTAAACAACGACATTGGTGTCATATCAATTTGTTTAAGGAATTAACCCATATTGCACTATTTTTTTATTTGTGGATTTAAAAACTAACTTAAAATATTTTAAATTGATTTATAAATATGAAAATATGTGAAGCAACATGGCCCTAGAGCAGCCGCTACCTTATATTGAAGTTGGCCATGAGGCCGACCCAACAAGAGAGAGAGAGAGAGAGAGAGAGAGAGAGAGAGAGAGAGAGAGAGACCAACATTATAACATACCAATTTCCACCCAACATAGTAAAAAGCAGTTGAGCGAGCTCAATAACGGAAAGGAAGCATTAACTTGCAGATGGCATGCACACATGTTTTCATTTAAGTTATTTTTATGAAAAATGTCAAAATTTCTGCTACCAAAATTTTGATTATATAGGAGTTGTTCATTTTCATTATTATAAAATATTATTAAGCTAAGAGAATAATAACTTAATATATGCTTTCTGTCAACTTATTCTATGATCATATACATAAGGCTAGATTGCAAAGAAGAAAACATTTCAATACTTACATTTAGATTGTACGGTTACAAAAGTGTAGTTAAGGTTGGACCCGACCATTGAGTGATTGAATAATTATGAGATTGGTTGACCATTTTTAAATTACTACGCAATGGCATATGCATGTTAGCAATTATACTACTTAAGAAAGATTAAGTGGGGTATCGAGTTGAGTATCTATAGACCCTAATTATGCATTAGTGAGCATTTCTATCATGATATTTGCAAAGAACAACTATGAGCCAATTATGGAGTGAAACTACTCTCTATGGTTTGGGTAAGTTTTTGTACAATTTATGTCCTCAAAATGATAAATTAAGAAAAAATAACTAATGGGAAACCAATGGGTTATGGCAATATGTTTGGGATATGTCCCACCCTTGCCTGCTAGAAGCATAGGGGGTGCAAGGCCCCAGGATATCGTTGTGTGATGTGTTTAGAGCATTGGGCTCCTTTCTTCCCAACCTAGGTGTCCTAGGGAAGGCTGAACAACTCTTTTTGGGATGCACACATCCATGGATGATTTCTTTATCGTTGCAATGTGAATGGATTTATATTGCTTTGGTCCACCACAAGGTTGTTTACTGACTATAGGTTGCCCGTGGTGTCCATGTGCCTGTGTTTGCACTATAGGAGTTGTTAATTCACTAAATTGAATGTAAATGAAATGAATGTACGTGAAACGAATGCAAATGAAGTGAATGAGCTTAAATTGAACACGACGTGTGGATTATAGTTATTGACAAGTCCCTACAATATTGTGGAATATATGAGGGACTACCATGACAAGTTATGTGATTGCATGCGCTTATCATGATATGATAGTGATATGCTTCACTATATGTTAAACTCTAAATTTGAGCCCTTTAGCATAAAGGGTTAGGGATTTAACTGCTTTATTGTCATACTACGAAGGCTAAACCTTTTGTAGTTTACTTTTTTAGGTATTGGCAGACCAAGGCAGCAGATTGATCAGATGGTTCTGCTCACATCCTACTGGGGAGATTTTTTGTCTATAGTCATACCAGCATGTCCAGTTTTGGTCTCATTGATGTCTTGTTTTTGCAAGACATTGATGTTGTAGTTTTGGGGGCATTTTTGTCATGTGTGTCATTGGTAAATATGAAGTGATTTTGTATGAACTGAATTTGCTACATAATGGAATGTTTGCCCATTGTCATTTTGATTTGCATAGCTCTTTTTTAATTATTGTGTCATCGCATATCGATGTTCTACGATTTAACAAAAAAATATATTTGGGGGTTCAAAAAGTCAGGGTGTGACTTTTGGTATCAGAGTTGTGGAAAAACCCCACTATAGATGTGAGCTAAAGGCTATATGTCAAACCGTATTGCCCAGGTGCACACTACTTTATTGAGCTCTTATTGTAATTTTGATTTTCACTTTGATATATATGTATAGAATGGGTTCATGTTTTGAAATATTGTGATGCATCTTTGCAAATTTGATTTGAAAGACTTGTCATAGACTTTGAGATATAAATTAGGGTTTTTACTTATACAAATGGAGTACCAATGTAGGAGAAGCAAGGTGGCCCAACTACTGAGGCACAAAGTGAGCTGAGTTCAACCCATTCAAATGTGCATACCCCACTGGATGATAGTACGTCGGGGCAAACGTTCGCCCATACTAGTTTCGGTGCCCAAACTCCACCAATGCAGACTCTACCTGTGGATCAACAGGCTATATTGCTGACAACCTTACAGACCGCCTAAGGACAAGGTGACTTTAGTGTCATTTAAGCAGTTCATGTCAATGCAACCGTTTGTCTTCACTAGAGATGGCAACCCAGACGCGACAAAAGAGTAGATTGAAGAGGTAGAGCATACCTTTGAGCTTCTCAAGATGCCAGAAGGAGATAAGGTTAACTATGGCTCATACTTGTTGAAGGGTGATGCCAAACGATGGTGGCAATCGACCCATGAGAATCGGTTTGTAGATCAACAATTGATCTCATGGAAATAGTTCAGAGATTCATTCTTTAACACCTACTTCCAGTGCATGCAAGAAACAAAAAAATGCAAAAATTCATTGAGTTGCAACAAAATCACATGAGCTTGGAGGAGGATGTTACTAAGTATCGACACTTAGAGGTGTATTGCCCAGATCACTACACCATTGATGAAGCCAGAGCTGATAAATTTGTGCATGGATTGTGTGACAGACTGTGAAGCATTGTAATGTCTAGCAGGCGTTGCGATTTGGATGAGATAGTCACTATGGCTAGGTGCATGGAAGAGGATTGGGCAAGGACACAGAGTGACGACCAAAAGAAGCTAAGCCAACACTCGCATGGTGGGTGGATGCAGGCCAAACACAACAACTTCGCGGGTAGGGCAAAGCCTTACGGGAGGCAAGATAACAGAGCATTCAAGCGGAATAGGCCTACCTGAAATGACACTACACAGGATGCAGTGACTACTTCGACTCTACCGAGATGTCCCACTTTCTCACGTGTGCTCCCTGGGAAGCCATGTTATCAGAAGACTGGAGCATGTTTACACTGTGGAAGGATGGAACATTCATCAAAGATTACCCCAAAATGTGAGAAAAAAAGTTGAAGAAGCCCGGGCTGGCCCTTCAAGTGCACAAAAGACTATTGGACACATCTATGTGACTTCCGTGGAGGAGGTTCAGGCACACGATCTCATTGAAGGTACATTACTTGTTGGTTCTCACATTGCTACAGTGTTATCTGGTGCAGTGACGACACATTCTTTCATATCTAGTCAATTTACCACTTCACTAGAAGTGTCAACTAAGATGATGTTGCACGTCCTAAAAATGGTCAGTCCTATGCATGCTCAAGATTCATGTAGCTAGTATCTATCTATTGTGGACCTAGAGATCCATCAATATCATTTGCCTGTACAGTTGGTGATCATAAGTCTTAGTGAGTTTGATGTTGTTTTGGGCTGCATTGACTATATATGTGTTCTGTCAATATAGATTGCAAAAAGAAGTAGATAAATTTGACTTATGAAAGGAGCCAATGGAATTCCATGCTCGAAATGCTAGTCGAACTCATAAGATAATGGTGTCTACACTAAAGACGAAACAGTTGTTAGAAAACGGGAGTGTTGCATTCTTGGTCAACGTGTTGGCCAGTAAGACTAAGCCGGTGAAGTTAGTGGATGTTGCCATTGCAAGTGAGTACCCGAAGTGTTTCCTGAAGAGTGAATGAGTTTGCCTCTAACACAAGCAGTTGAATTCAAGATAGAGTTGTTACCAGGAATAGTCCCTCTTTATAAGGCATTATACCATATGGCACCAACAAAGTTAGAAGAATTTAAGAAGCAACTACATGAGCTCTTAGATAAGGGTTTCATCCATTTCCTAGAATTGAGGACTTGTTTGATCAGCTCAAGAACACAAATGTGTTCTCCAAGACAGCTAAGAGTAGACAGAAGAGTTATGCTGACATTCGGCATATAGAGTTGACTTTTGAGGTTGGTGATCATGTGTTTTGAAAATTTTTTACGTACCAAAGGCGTTTTTCAATTCAGTATTAAGGAAAGGTTGAGGTCGAGGTTCATTAGGCCTTTTGAAATATTAAAGAAGCTGGGAGAGGTGGTGTACAGATTGGCACTATCGCCTAAGTTGAGTAATGTTCACAACATTTTTCATGTCTCCATGTTTTGAAAGTATGTGTCAGATCATATACATAATTGATTTGCAAGGTATTCAGGTGCAAGATGATTTAATGATGGATGAAAAACCTATTAGAATTGTGAATCAAAGAGAGTAAGTACTTCGCACTAAGAGAATTCCTTTAGTAAAAGTGGGAATGGCAACACCATGGATTGAAAGAGAGCACATGGGAGCTCGAGGGTGATATGTAAAAGAAGTATCCACACCTGCCTCACACTGAGGTGTGATCTAAATTTTGAAGACAAAATTTTATTTAAGGAGGATAGGATGTTACGTCTGACATTGTGACAAGTCGAGTTTGGATCAGGGTCCAGACCCAGACTTGAACTCGCCCCATGTGAAGAGGAAAGTCCGATGTAAAATGGGCTCTCTCTCTCTCTTTGTCTCTCTCATCGTTCAAACTTGACGGAGAGGAACATGAGGCAGAAGAAGGTGCAACAATGGCAGAGGTGAAGGGCGGCAGTGCTAAGGTAAGCCCCTCTCGATTTCGCTTTGTCTCTTCTATCTTCTCCTTCTTTCTTACCCTCTATCGCAGTTTTGCTCTTCTCCCTCTTTGTCCTAAGTCCTCTCGCCCACTATCGCTCACTCTCACCCTACATCTTGTCTCAAGTTCTTCCACAATTGAGCCCTCCCTCATGGACTCCCCTATCGCCCACACTCTATCCCTCCTTCACTTTTTTTCTCTCATCTCTCTGCTCACTCTTTCTCTCTCGCCAACTTTTTCTCACCCTCACTATTTCTCACTCTTGTTCTCTCACGTATTATCCCTTAAGCGAACACTCTCTCATGCACACCCTCCCTCTTGTCTATTTTCTTACCTTGCTTCCTCATTGTCACCCTTTGTCTCTCCATTTTTGTCTCTCTCTCATGTGCGTGTGTCTCCCTCTGCCAAACCATCTCTCTCTCAATTGAATGCCCTCAAGCCTCTCTCTTGTTCATTCTCATGCTCATTAGGGTCGTCTTGGTTTTGACATTTGGAGGATTTTACCTTTCCCCTCATACTAGCAAACAGAAGGCATTGAAGGCAACAACGACATATACTTTTTGTCGTTTGGGGATCGATCAAACATTTTTGTGGCTACTAGGGACACTACAACAGCTAAGATGAGGACCTTTGCCTTAATGGTCATATTTCTTACTTATATAGATTTTGGAGTGAAATGAATTGAAAATTATCACTTTAAATTTTTGTAGGTGCACCAAGCACGTCTAGTAGACCTTGAGCAACAGGATTCGAAGCTCAAGGTGATTTTGGTATTCATAGCAATGTCCGACAGATATGGTGGCATTCCAAGCAAATTCTTGCCTGAGGCCAAATTTAGAGTGTGTGCCTTTAGGATCATTGGATCCTATAATTGTATTTTGTTGATTGATGTGTGCTATAATGTACTTATTACCACATGAATATGAATGTAATTGAATGATTATGAGATTGGTTGATTGTTTTTAAATTATTACGTGATGGCATATGCATGTTAGAAATTACACTACTTAGGACAAATTAGGCGGGGTATCGAGTCAAGTATCTCCTCGACCCCGATTGTGCATTAGTGAACATCCTAGCATAATATTTTCATAGAACATCAGCCAATCATGGATGGAGACTACTCTCTATGGTTCTGCTAAGTTTTTGTATATTGTGATTGTTATGTTTAATTGATATGAAGCTTTGAGTTTTTCGTTTGCATTGCCATTGGGTGGTGATTCAATTGAATGAACTTAAAAGGTAAAAATACCCATAAAGTATGATGGCTAGCTAAGAGTATTGACTGAATGTGTAACCCTCGTATTGAGGCATTTTGAGGTATGGATGCACTGGTGAAGTGAACCAACCTCGTGTGCCAGCTAGTCTTATTGTGAATATGCCCTCATAATGATAAACTAAGAAAAAATAATTGATGGGAGGCCAATGGGTTATGACAATATGTTTGGGATATGTCCCGCCCTCGCCACTGGTCTTGCATGCTCGGAGTGCATGCAGTGCAAGGCCCTAAGATATCATTGTATGATGTGCTTGGAGCGTTGGGCTCCCAACTTCCCAACCTTGGTGTCCTATGAAAGGCTGAGCGACTCTCTTTGAGATTCACATATCCATGGATGATATCTCTATCGCTGAAGCGTGAATGGATCCATATCATTTTGGGCCACTATGGGGATTGTCTCCCTATTGTAGGTCGTTAGTAGTGCACACACCTGTGTTCGCACCTACAAGAGTTGTCAATTCACTGAATCGAATGTAAATAAAATGAATGTAAGTAAAAGGAATGTGAATGAAGTGAATGTGCTTAAATTGAACTTTACTGAGAAGTCCCTACATATTGTGAAATATGTGAGGGGCTCTCATGACAAGTCATATGATTGGATGCACTTATCATGATATGATAGTGATGTGTTTTGTTATATGTTAGACTCCACTACCTTAGAGAGTTAGGGATTTGTCTGGTTTGTTACCATATTGTGAAGGCTAAACCTTTTGTTGTTTACCTTTTTAGGTTATGGCAGACCCGGAGCAAC
Organism: Nymphaea thermarum; assembly: GCA_011799765.1. Classification (NCBI taxonomy): domain Eukaryota; kingdom Viridiplantae; phylum Streptophyta; class Magnoliopsida; order Nymphaeales; family Nymphaeaceae; genus Nymphaea; species Nymphaea thermarum. The sequence goes on from JAANDH010000540.1 coordinate 185,794, forward strand.
AAGTTGATCAGATGGCTCCACTTACGTTTTGCTTGGGAGATTTTGGGTTTCTAGTCATGGTAGTGCGTCCTATTTTGGTCTCATTGATGTCTTGTTTTTGTTGGACAAATGTTGTAGTTTTGGGGGCATTTTTGTCACGTGTATCATTGGTAAATATGAAGTGATTTTATATGAACTGAATTTTCTACATAATGGAATGTTTGCCCCCATTGTCATTTTGGTTTGCATAGAATTTTTCTAATTGTTGTGTCATCGCACATCAACGTTCTACGTTTTAACAAAAAAAAATTGGGGGTTCAAAAAGTTAGGGTGTAACATTTTTTGTTGGACGCATAGATATTCTTGGCAAGAAGCTTCTGGAATCTGGAAAAAAAAAGAAAAAACAAATGATCTCCACTTTTTTTTTTTTGGTCCCTTGGTCCTCATATGCCTTTTGCTTCACACCTTTTTTATTCATTCAGTAAAAAAAATTAATTTTTTTATCTGCTCATCTTCTATATTTATGTGTTTTCCTTTGTTGAAAAAACTTTCATTTATGGGGAGCTGGTTTTTTGACATTTGCATGGTAAAAGAGAGCAGCTCACCTTGGATGCATATTCTTTTTATTTTGCCATTCACCAGTTTCTATGAACCTAGACAATTTTTACGGGTCGGAGAAGACCTGGACTCATTCTGCCCCCAGATTCTAACATTGTTTCTTTTGATCCATATTAAACTTTAAATTTGGTTTATTCAAGTGCAGCCCTAAAAGGGGCTTGATCTCCAACAAAAATACAAGAAAGAAAACAAGAAAATCAATTTTGTGGTTTCAAAGTTACTGTTTTTGTTTAATGATGTTTAATCTCTAAAAATTAGTAGCACAAAAAATTAATTTGATATTGTCATATTTAATGAAAGTCAAACTATTTTTTTTACAAAATAATGTGAAAAAATAAATAATAAGAGTGAGAAATCTAAACTTTTCAACTATTCTTGATTGAATATCTCATTATCTTCTATTCTAATCAACTATCAACATAGGAAGTAGAGACAAGAGAGAGTTGGGAAGTGGAGATTGGTAATCACTTGTCAAGTTTTCTTTCTACCTTTATTTCGCTCATTTTGGACGGAATATGATTCAAGTTTAGGTAATCTTGGGTTTAAGATTCAGCAGTGCTCATAACCTTGATGTATGCATCACTCCACTTCTTAAGAAGGAGCAAATTGGAGTTCGCAACTTGGTGCACCGAGAAAAAGTAATTGGCTTCCAAGATTTCTACTTACCTTTTAACAAATACAAAAGGGTCACATCTAAGGAATTTTATACTTGCCTCCTAATAGATACAAATAGGTTAGATGTAAGGAATTTTAGTCTTCCCCTTCAACAAGAACAGCCCTAATCAAAAGGATGAGGTCATTAGTGGAAATTTCTCTACATATTTCTTGATGTGCTAAGTCTTTAATCTATTTACTTGAGACAGCTACTCCACTTTGAGAGAACCATGGAAATGGCCTTTGAGTATAGAGTGATTTGGGTGCTAAGGCATTCCATTTGTTAGAGTCTTTGATGCATATCATCAAGTGGTTGGGTCATTCCATTTGCAAGTGGAATGCCCTAACAAATAACCTGCTCTGTTTTGAGTATGGAGAACAAATTTGGTTTCACTGATGAATCGATTCCAAGACCATTCATTGCAAGTACCATTTTTCATACATGGAATACCTGTAACGACATGGTGCTTTCTTATATCTCAAAGAAGATTGTTGTTTTTGGAGTATTCTCCCATTGCTTCATAAGATTGACATATTCACCATTTGCCAAATCAAAATTATGGGTCCAATACAATCCATATATGAGATGAATGAATATATTAGAGGACATTTAGTAACAATAATGTTGCATTATTTGAAATATGGTAGGCTATAAATGTGCAAATTGTGTTCCAAATAATGCAACGTTCTCATTAGGACATGCTCTCTTAGGGGTCGTTTGGCAGTATAGACAATTTGCGAGTGTCCCATAAATCTGTTTCAAAGAATTGGTTAGATTCGTGGAATACTAGAGCTATACATAAACCTGCCCTAATTTTCAAGGTAGATTCATGAAACACTCACAAAGTGTTCCTGCTATAAAACAGCCCTTTGGAGATCAGGGAAGATTATCGACATTCATGTTGAATCTTAGCACATTTGTAATAGAAGCAAAGTCATGGACGAGGAGCATCAATGGAGCCGGTCAAGTATAATTTCAAAAAAAATGTGCATGTTTATATAAATATGAATTTCCAACCAGTTGAAGGGAGGTTCAAAAAAGTGGCAAGATGTTATCCCTCAAGCATGCTCATTTTATATTGACATCTTGTTAATATTTCACGTAGAATATTCTCACTTGTGTAACTTAATCTAAAATGGTGATGGCCAAATTTTTATATAAAGCTCACTTCTTGTTATGATGATACAATCCCTCATAACTAAAAACCTCATCTCTCTATTTTATAATGTGCATTGGCAAACACATAACAAAGTCGAATGATATAATTTTGAGTTTTTTTTTGTTATTTTTCCACAAAACTGTGATTTTTTTGCACAATTACAAAAGACTACATGCATGTGTCATACTGTGTGGACAACTGCTCATATTGACCTACACATTTTTTTATTTTCATATTGTTATTTAAATAAAATTTTCTTCATTTATATATTGGTTTTTTTAAAATAAAAAATGTTACAACTAATTCTCTTTAAAAACAAATTTGTCGTTATTCTAAAGTAAACTTAAGTGGTGCATAGCAGGTGAAATGATGCAATGCTAAATTAAATTATAAATATTGCAAAATAGAACTTGTAATTCTTAGTTTGATAAACTCAACCTTTGACTAGAGATGTTTTGTTGCACCAAATTCACAAATTTGATATATCTACAGCACCCACAAATGCACCCTCAAATACTCCAGAAAGCTTTGCATCTTCATTTCTATTCCAGCTCTCTTGTTTGGATATCTGCATGTTAGCTGAGTAGAACTACTTGGTTTGCTTGATCTATACAGTCTTGTCCACTTAATCTTCATGTATTACGTGGTATACCTTTTTTTTCCTACTTAGTTGTATAAGCTCAGATGCATGGGAAATATACATTGCTAATTAGTTGGTTAGAAATTACTGATTGATAAGTATACTTTGTATCTGAAATGATAAATAGAATCCTAATAGGCAGACAATACACTTTTTTTGCTCAAGCAGTAGGTTTTTTTTACATGACTATTTTTGTACAGAATTCCTACTCAGCAGAATTGATCATAGAAAATCCTTGTAAACTCTCTTTTAATAAATTCTGAGTGTTAGGCAGCTCATCATACACATCTTTATTCAAAGAATCAGCCATAAAAATATAAATAAATAAATAATATATATACACAAACTTCATGAAATGTGAGATTTCTTAGTCCCTAGAAAAATCTCACCCATGTCTACAATAATGATTTTATGCACTAGATCATTTCTGCATGATATTCACATAAAACGGCACTAAAACATACATGTTCTTATGTCTATACATATATATGGAAAATATATATACACCAGAATACAATATGTTATTCATTTATATATATATATTTGCATACATACAATTACTACATACATATCTATAATTCTATGCCCCACAAGCATATACACAAAAATACATATTTAATTGCACATAAAATAAAAATGTAGGGCCTTATAGACCTATTCTTAGAGCTTGGGGCACACAAACTGAAATTCATTTTATAAGGGAGTGGGAGATTTGCCTTGTGGAAACCTTCCTAGAATAGGTAAGTTGCCAGACATGCTTTGAGTTCTATTCATTCCTCCTCTTTCCATTTGCTTATAGCTATATTTTGTTTTTTTATTTTGATTGGTTTATTCTAGAAGAAGTTTCATAGACATTCTGTTTGCTTATTATGAAGTTTGATTCTTGGGCCAAATATGATTTCAATAGAAGTTTTAAGATGTTTCATGATACTGTTGTTATGCTTTTCTTTTTAAGTAAAGATAACACAACAGTGCTCATGTTTGTTTTCCTCTACCTGGCAATCTTCTCTCTCCTTCAGTGAGTTGGAAGCACAATATTGTCTATTTCCTTTCAAATGTTAATTCCATGTATTTTTGCTATTAGGATGCTCAAGCTTCGGCATTCAATACCAATAGTCACCTATTCTGAAGCTGGTTACTAAATACTTTTACCTGTTTAATTATATTTGGGACTGCCCATTGTACTTCTTAGTATTAATGACATTCTTGACTTTTGCTTCAAATTGTATGGTTTCTTTAGGTTTTATTCTCCAATCTTCTTCTAGCTCCAAATATTGCTTAGATCCTTCCTATAATACTACTTATCTTGCATTTTCAGTTATGACTTATGACCCAATTTAGTTGATGCCTGGTCAAAGTTGTGAGAAGGGGAAGGCTCAATGAGGCAGCACATTGTTGTAGATGGGCCCTAGCAGTCTTTGTCTTTGTCTGGTATGCATTTCTTTTCTTTTCTTCTTCCTTTCCTTCTTAATTGGTGGATTGCACTTGTCTGAGATGGTATTATTGTCAAAATGTTTCCCGTTAATGAAGCCCGAGTTGATTGTCATAGTAACCTTTGGGAATATGATGAAGGCTCATGGTCCATTACAAGAAGGAGTTGCTTTGTTCTTTGAAGAGGAAATCTTTTTTATGTAAAATATGTGGCTCCAATTATGGCAAATTGTATCCTAATAAGGTTATATTCCTTGTTCTTTAGTTTCATATTTGAGAGACAAAAAGTATTCAGCTCAATCATGCAAACAATTACAAATCTACCATTGACCTGTCTTGAAGCTTACAATGCTATGATAAGTCTTGTCCACACTTTGAGAGAATCTTTATATGATGGGAGCAGATTCAACATTGAACAAGAATGCCCCCAAAGATGCTGACAGAGTTGATGAAGCAATTACTTGTTATAGGGTTTGTATTGGCTTTACTATGTTGCTTTACCTGTGTGTAATTTTTTATGGATTTTTATTTCTTACTTATCTCATTCTTCATTTCTGAAGTCATGGACTACAGTCCAACCATCCACAAGCTTTTTCTATCTTGGTAACACATACATGGAATGATGAACTTTTCTTACGATTAGAGTGTGGTTGTTATCATTTTTTGTTTCTCTATTTAAGTTCTTTCTTGAATAAAAACTCAAAAGTTTGTTCTTCTTCATAGGAATGTGATTAGTGTGGGTAGAACAAATAAAGTTTCAATAGACTTGATTAATTTTTTATGACATTAGCCTTGATGAAGTTTTCCTTGTTAATATTTGGACATTTAACTTTGTCTCCTCATATTGAGAAAGAATATGCTTTTACATTTTTTATAATCATCTCAAGTGTTTTATGTCAATCATGGTGTGGCTATTTTGACTAGTATGTATTTAATTATCCATAAATCTGGACAGTCTCCTGCATTGGTGAATAATTTTCACGTTAATGAAATTTTTCTCTTCCATTTTGTATCCCTCATTCAAGGCTGCAGGGGTTTTGACTTGTCTTTCATAGTGTGGCTATTTTGACTAGTGGTGTATGTGTTTATTAATTCAACAATGCATTGGCGAATTATCACATTAATGATTTTTTTCATTCATACCATGTCACTCATTCAAGGATGCAGGGTATTTGGCTGCAAATGTTGTTTTTCTTTTTCATATTCTTTTATATGTGCATTACCATTATCCACTGTCATTATTTATTAATGTTCACAACTAATCATCATTGTTGTGTATGTGTCCATGATATATTGTTTTTTCTTTTTTGGTTATGCTTCCTGCCTTAGGTATATGCTAGGGTTGGACATCTCTTTATCACATTGGAGAAGTTGGTTGAAGAGTAGTTCAAAATTCCAGGAGAATGTGATGGAGCTGACTTGTCTACATCCTACCTAGTACCAACACATTATATAAGTCACTCTTGTTTCACAAATACCCTATATTTGGGGAAAAGAGTGACTCCTTATCTAGGCAACGTGTAAAGAGTTTTCCAAAAATTTTATTTCACTTTGAGCCCTATATTTGTTTGAAAGGACTTTTTTGCATAAAGTTATACCCTCATTTTGTCATTTGTATTCTTCTAAGGAAAAGGAGAAAGTTTGAAATTTGTATTGTTAGTCAATGAGAGGTAAAACAGCAAAAATCATTGATATGAGTAGTGGGGAAGAATCCAATGACACTAAGGAAGTTAAAAACTAGAAAAAGTTATTAGCTTTAGTAATCAAACATCTACAAGGGTTTAGCAGGAGAATGCTATGAGAAGGAAGCCATAGCGTCTTGTAAAATCTTGGTAGGTAGCAAAATGAGAGTTGAGGGTGAGCTCAGAGCAAGTGTAGTCATTCCTTTGGTTCAATGTGTAAGAGTATTGGGAAGGTGTAAAGTTGATTTGTGTCTCTCCTATGAAATTATGTGGCCAATGATCTTTTGTCTAATAGTCATCTGAAGTCTTTTGACTCGAGCAAGTAAGTCAGAGTGGTGTTCTACACCTGGTACCCTAAGGCCGACTTGTTTGGGATCTGCCAGCCAAAAGTTCGCTACACGGGTTCAATAGAAAAGCCAATAGGCAAGACATTTGCACATGACAAAACCACACACAATGACCAAAGCTATGGACCTTAATAGTAGATTTGGGATGGTGAGGTATTTCCCTCAAAGGTGAAATGTAGCTCAATTAGAAAAAAAAAAGAAAAAGCAAAATCAAAAGAAATATGAAAAAAAATTATAAGAAAAGGAAAACAAAAAAGCAAACAAAGAAGTGTCTGCCAAGAGATGAAAAACATGAAGGCCAAACTCTCAAGTATTTAATACAAAGACCTTTTGCAGATGGATAATTCTAGGATAATATGTGTTTCCTTTTTATGGCTTTCTATGAAGATAAAGACTATTCCTTGATGTTCATGCCTTGAAAATGGAAAGAAATCCTTTCAGAAGACTCAACAACATTGGTTGCAGATGAATACTAACACTTGTTGAATACTTCTAGTAAAAGAAGGCTGTAACTTTTGCACACTGTGAGCTCTCAAAGCTTATGGGGCAAAGAATTGAAATTTTTTTTTGAGCTGTTTTAAGGACAAACCTTTTGCAAAGAAAACTTGGCATCTTTTGATACATTCCTAGCTCCTGGGTATAGGAGAAATCTGGTCCCCTTAAGACTTCATGGATGCAACCCTTTCATTTCCTTCTATGTTGGTCCATTCACAAAATTGACAAAACCTCTCAAAATTATTTTGTTCATGCTAAATGTGATGTCTTCCTTGTTGTTCCCTAGAATAAACTCCTTCGTTTTCCCTCTAAATTTGATTTCAATCTTTCTCTTCAACACAATTTTCAAGTAAGCCTCAACTTTTTTTGCTCTTGCTCTATGTTAGAATACCAGCCATGGAGGCATCGCTGTCCTGTTTTTAATATCATCCTTCTCTAAACCCTAATTTTACTAGTTGATTTCTAAACTAGACCATTTCATGTTTTAAATTTATTTCAAATCTGGTTTTCTGCCATTGTTTTCAAAATTCATGCATCATGTAGATCTAGATTCCATGCATGCATGTATCCAATGATGAAAATGTTTTAAAATAATACTTTACATATTTTTAAAGAAGGTTTTTTAGATACTTGCCATGTTTTATGATCTGCTTGTTATATATGGTTGATAATTTGATAAGATGTTGATTGATGAATTTGTGTCAATTGATGAATTTGTTTAATTATTGTTTGATCATTTGTTGGAGCAATATATCCTTGTTTTTTCACTTAAATTAGAAAGAAGTACTTATTGCTTTTTTGTGTATATATTCTACCAATATGTTTTTCACAGCCTTATGAAACAGAAAGGATTGTATACTATGTATGCTTGTGTTTTGTTTTATCTTCATGAAAATATAAAAGGCAGCTTTTTCATACTATAAAAATGTTAAGCTAAGAGGTCCTCTTATGTCTATGTTGACAAGGATCACTGGTCTGGCTTGCAATTAAACTTCTATACAAGCGCTTGTGCAATTTTTTAATTTATATTTAATTGTGTTGAGGTTGACATTTTATATGTGGTAAATAGGAGGAGCATATGGCTTCAAGTTTGTCATTTGCTTCTGCTCAAGAATATTATGGATAGTGAAGATGTTATGATGTACAACTAGAGATGCTTGCAAGTTTGCTAGGAATTTAGCATGAAATCCTTGAGTTGGTTAAAATTTTTCTAAGCATGGTTGTTGTATTTCATTTGTTGATTTGTTCATAATGACCTTCTTAAGGAAGTGATTTGGAGTCTGGGTTCACTCGTGAAGTAAACCAACCTTGCGTGCTAGCCAATCATATTTTGAAAGTGCTTTCATAATGATAAATTAAGAAAGAATAATTGATTGGAGGCCAATGAGTTATGGCAATATATTTGGGATATGTCCTGCCCTTGCCACTAGTCTCGCTTGTTCTGAGCACAGGCAGTGCAAGCCCCAGGATATTATTGTGTGATGTGATTGGAGTATTGGGCTCCCACCTTTCGAACCTGCATGTCCTAGGGAAGGCTAAGCAACTTTCCTTAGAAGTCACACATCCATGGTTGATTGCGTTATAGCATGAACATATTTGTACTTTTTTGGGCCACCACAGTGGTTGTCTCCTGACTGTAGGTTGCCCGTGGTGTGCATGCACCTACGTTTTACTCCCGCAGGAGCTGTCAATTCACTGAATTAAATGTAAATGAAACGAATGTGAATGAAGTGAATGTGCATGAATTTCATATGACTAATGAGTGGGTTGATTTTGGCTATTGAATGGTTCCTACATATTATGGAATATGTGAGAGACTACCATAGCAAGTTAAGTGACTGCAAGCACTTATCATGATAATATAGTGATTATGTTTCTTTATATGTTAGATTCCAGATTTGAGCCCTTATCTTAGAGGGTTAGGGATTTATCTAGTTTGTCATCATATTGCGAATGCTCAACTTTCTATTCTTTATCTTTTTCAAGTTTTGGTGGACCCGAGTAGTAGGTTGATCAGATGGCTCAGCTCACATCCTAGTGTGGAGATTTTGGGTCTCAGGGTTACAGATTTATCTAGTTTGTCATCATATTGTGAATGCTCAACTTTCTATTCTTTATCTTTCTTAGGTTTTGGTGGACCCGAGTAATAGGTTGATCAGATGGCTCAACTCACATCCTACTGTGGAGATTTTGGGTCTATAGTCATGCTGGAACATCATGTTTTGTCTTGATGATATTTTTTTTTGTTTAGACATTGATGTTTTGGTTTTGGGGGCATTTTTGTCATGAGTGTCATTGACAAATGTGAAGTCATTTTGTATGAACTGATTTTGGTACATCAGGGAATATTTTCCCCACTGCTCTTTTGTTTTGCATAGCTCCATTTTAATTGTTGTGTCGTCGTACCTTGACATGTTATATCGAAAAAAAAATTGGGGGTTAATAAGGTTGGGATGTGGCACTTGGATCTTTACCTACTACTACAAATGGCAAATGTTTAAGTGTTAGCATGGATGTCTATATTTGTTAAATTCAGTAAATGTTCTTCTCATTTTCACAATATTTTGATCAATTCCTTAAATGCCCTAAGGGCATGTTTAGTACTCGTATATCAATTTCTACCAGTACTATACCACATGATGACTTTATGCAAGGGAATGTGGCCTCTCCTTGGCCAAAACATACTCACCTCTTCTTGCTCGAGATGAGCTCTTCTCTCCTTCATCGAATTGCTTTGGAAACCTCCATAAAAAAAGAGAACATGCTTTTCTGTCCTTGGTTAAAACATGCTTGGAAGCTTCCATCAAGGTAGGAAAATTCCAACTCATACCTATCATACGTCGCTACAAACACCCAAAATCGTCTCAAGCTCTAAATCTTGTCGCTCAAGGTCTACTAGACGTACCCAGTACACCTGCAAAAATTCAAAGCAATTTTCCATCTGTTTCACTCTAAAAGATATGTAGGTAAGAAATAAGACCACTAAGGCATAGGTCATCATCCCAAGAGAGTGCCGACTTGTAGTATCAGCCCATAAATCCCTCCAATAAGTTTTTCTTGTCTTTTCGAGGTTATGACTGATTATTTAAACTCCAATACCTTGATTCAACCTATCGATAGTATGTTTCTCAACTTGCTTTCTTAGTTGAAGCGTCATCCCAGTAGTCATGCTTCTCTATTTGTTAATTTGGTGACGACAACTCTAGCTCACTAGTAAGGGCATAAAATTGATCAAATCCCCATGAAAAAACATTATTATAACACCCTAGTGTATGCCCAAACCCTAATAATTTACATGTTATGTCATCCCTTCAAATCATAATTTTACATGCAACCCAACATTCCCACAAGCAACAGAATATTCATATTAACAATAGCATGCATCAAGCATTGTCAAACCAGTCCTAAACCTTCCCTACATCATCAAAATCTCTTCCATGCTCCCTAACCACTTCAAATACTAAACCATCATGTTAAAGAGATAATTATATACATTCTTAGGGCAAAAATCTAATAAAATTAGGCTTGTTTAGCCGTACTCACACCTCCTATAGCATATTAGTTGTTGTATTGTCCCTGGCAGCCACCCCAAATGCTTGACCGATCCCCAAACGGCCAAGAGTTTATGTTGTTGTTGCCTCCAATGCCTGCCATTCACTGGTATGAGGAGAAAGGTACGGTCCTCCAACTGTCAAATCCAAGACAGCCTTAATGAGCACGAGAATGAGCAAGAGAGAGATCAAGAGAAAGGTCTGATGATGGAAGAGGGCATCCAGTTGAGAGGGAGATGGTTCGGTTGAGGGACGCACATCCATAGGAGAGAGAGAGACGGCAATGGAGAGATGAAGAGATAGACAAAGGGCGACAATGAGGAAGTAGGGAAAGAAAACAGACGAGAGTGAGGGTGTGCATGAGAGAGTGTTCGGTTATGGGAGAATACAGCTAAAGAGAATGATAGTGAGGCCCAGTGAGGGCGAGAGAAAGTTATGGGAGTCCATGAGGGAGGGTTCAGTTGAGGAAGAACTTGAGATGAGATGGAGGGCGAGAGTGAGCAATGGTGAGGTTGAGAGAACTCAGGACAGAGAGGGAGAAGAGCAGAGCTGCAATAGAATCTGAGAAAGGAGAAGATAGAAAGGACAGCGAGAAATCGCGAGAGACTTGCCCTAGCGCCGCCGCCCTTCACCTCTGCCGATGTTGCACCTTCTTGTGCCTCCTATTCCTCTTTGTCAAGTTCGAACGGTGAGAGAGATGAATAGGGTGAGCCCAGCGTCGGGCCTACCTCTTCACGTGGGTCAAGTTTAGGTCTGGGTCTTGACCCTGATCTAAACCTGATTTGCCGCAACGTTGGAAGTTAACAAAAAATGTTCATAAATATGAGGATGGACCTGAAATATCATTAGAAACATGTCATTGGGGGTTGTCAGTTGCCAAGGTACTCTTGTAATCCTCCTAGTGGAAAACCGCAGGTTGTTGATTTATACACTAAGCCCCCTTTCTACTTCCTTATTTTCATAAATGTGCCTAGAAAAAATTACACTTTTGTCAAAATAACAACACATAATTTAGATGGGTCATAGTGTACAGAATGTGGGTTTCAAGTAACGGTCTCTTGTTCTGCTCCATATTTTAGTAATTCCCATATGATCCTTTTGCAATTAAAGAAGCAAAACCTTCTAGGGTATTGAAGGGTGCATTTGAGAGCAAAAATCTCAAATTTATTAATTTTGTGCAGCAAAAGATCTCCAGTCAAAGGTTGGGTTTTATCAAACTAAGAATTACAAGTTGGATTTAGTAATATTTATACTTTAATGGTCTTTGATGTGTAATTGTCTCCAAGCATTCTGGCTCCATAACCATTTCATGGCCAATACTTCTCTACATTCTACTGAAACTTCAGAGGCAAAGTAACAAGATCAACGAGAATGTGCTGGTCTTGTGCAGCATGTTATGAAAGGCAATTAAGGAGAGAATAGCTATCCAGAAAAAACCTAAAATGTTTTCACCAACTTCACACAAAAAGGAAACATTCAGCTGCCCTATTTAAATTCCTCTTATACCAATTATAGTTTTGGTTAGTAATAGAACAGAAAGCTCTCATACAAAACTCTTGTACGCATGTGGCATAATATAAGCATACTCACATTTGTACACAACATAATATTACCATGCCTATACATGGTACTGTAAAAATAATAGATGACACTAGGATCCCAAAAACTTATAAGTTAACTAGTGATCACAAAAATAACATTTTTCTACAAGTAAACATGTCCCTAAGAGAGAGAAAGAGAGGCTTGGGCATGGTGCCGTAGGCATTAGAATTTCAGGGAAGTTGAAGCTGAATCAGTTATGAATCCCAATTTGTGTAACCAGGAAGGTAGGAAGCCAAAATCCCTTGTTTGGAATCTTAATTCCCACACAGATCTCAATTCACAAGTTTGGGAACTCATTTGCTAAGGAATCTTAATTCACATTCCAGAATCCAAAACCATAAATATAACAAAAATCTCATCTTCTTCAAATATCGCTTCCTATATATATATATATATATATATATATATATATATATATATATATATATATATATATATATATATATATATATATATATATATATATATATATATATATAATATATATATATATAAATTATATATCTCTCTCTCTCTCTCTATATATATATATATATATATATATATATATATATATATATATATATATATATATATATATATATATATATATATATATATATANAAGTTATAATAGTTGTTGTATGACATGTTTTTACATACGTATTACAACAATTGTATATACACATGTAATGTTATATGTATATAATAAATGTATATGTATATATTGTATAAAATGTATATATATAAAATATTGTATATTATCTACATATGTATATACACATTATTGCTATATATTATGGCAATATATATAATATATGTATATAATATACATATATGTGTTTTATACATTTACAACATATTGTGTACATTTATAACGTTATATGTAAAATACATATATAATATCATTACGTACATATATAATATAATATAATATTATATGTTGATTATGTTATAATGTATAATATAACTATACATATATGTAATATATGAATTATATATATAGTAATATGTACATATATTGTATATATAATGCATTATATACATTATATAACATATATTACATAGCATATATGTATATATACTATATTAAATTATATATATATATATACTATATATGTATGTATATCATATACATACATAGAAAAATGTAAAATATACATGTGTACATATTATATATGTTATATTTATGTTATATTTAACATATTACATATGTACATGTATATATATCTACATCTGTACATATATACATATTTATGATATAATAATCTGCATATATGCATATGTACATAATTAACATAGTGTATACATACATATATATATATAGTTCTTTCTTGTAGTGATATATTATCTGTGTATCCACATATTATACTATATATTACTAATATTTAATGTGTACATATACATATTTTATGTATTATAATTGTAATATGCCTTTTGTTGTATATATAATATGTTATATGCATCTACATAATGTACATGTAATATTTTATGTATAATATATTACATATATTATATATAACGTAGACATGCATTTATATATGTTTACACATATATATCTAAAGTATAGTGTTTACACATACATATGTTATACTATTATATATGTATATAGTATATGTACGTACGTATGCATATATATATATATATATATATATATATATTATATATGTTTTTCAAATGGATAGTTCCCTTATCCTCCTTCACACCCTCTCTTCCCCAACTTTATCATTTTTTTTAAGATAGACTGGTGGAAAACTCCAACCTTCTTGGCTGCCGCTGCCCGGTGCCTCACTGGTAGGTTTGCTAGTCAGGTGCCAGGCTGTGGTAGACAAGATGGTGGAGTTTCCACCCAACTTCAAACTCAACTGATCTTCTCTTGAGAAAAGAGGGGCATTGAAGGGAAATAGGCAGTCGCCGATGCCATTCCCTAATGGTGGTGGGCTTGCCGGCATCGGTGAATGGCGGCAGCTGCCACTGGTGTTACGAAGGTGAGACGG
>JAANDH010000540.1:202428-203470 GCA_011799765.1 Nymphaea thermarum
GCAGAATTCCTACTCAACATTTGAAAGCAGTAGGCTTTGCTTGCTCAATGAGTAGGTCTTGTTTGCATAACTATTTTCGTGCAGAATTCCTACTCAACATAACTGATCATAGAATATCCTTTTAAACTCTATTTAAGAAATTATGGGTGTTAGGCAGCCTCATTTCATGTACATCTTCATTCAATGAATCAGCCATAAAATATATGAAAAATAAAAAATATATATAAATAAAGAAATAAAGTATATATACACAGAATCTTCATGAAATATGAAAGATCTTAGTCTCCAGAAAAAGCTTGCCCATGTCTACAGTAATGATTTTATGCATTGGTTTATTTCTGCATGATGTTCACATAAAACGGCTCTAAAACATTATTTTTATGTCTCTAAATATATATGGAAATACATATATACACCAGAATATATTATGTAGCCATTTATATATATTTGCATACGTACAATTACTACATACATATCTATAATTCTATGCCCCACAAGCATATACACAAAAATGCATATTTAATTGCACGGGAAAGAAAAATGTAGGGCCGTACAAACCTATTCTTAAAGCTTGGGGCTGACAAACTGAAAATCATTTCATAAGGGGAAGGGTGATTCGCCCTCTATAAGCATTCCTAGAATAGGTAAGGTGCCAGACATGCTTTGAGTTATGTTCATTCCTTTCCCCTTTCCTTTTGTTTACAGTTATTGTTTATGCTATATGAAGTTGTATAGACATTCTGTTTGCTTATTATGAATTTTGATTCTTGGGCCAAATATCATTTCAATAGATATTTTATGATGTTTCATGATACTGCTGTTGTGCTTTTCTTTCTTTTTAAGTAAAGAGAACACAACATTGCTTGTGTTTGTCCTCCTTTACCTGGCAATCATCAATCTCTTTTAGTGAGTTAGAAGAACTGTACAAGTTCATCTTAAGTTTCTTAATTTCAGATGTGGCAATCTACCATTTTAATTCATGGGATTATGCTTACTTGATTGTCCATAAGATTTACGTAGTAGGAAAATCTGGAGTTATTTC